>JABXWE010022276.1:0-24553 GCA_014611495.1 Limonius californicus | reverse complement strand
TCTCCATGTACACCAGCGTATCTCGGACGCCCTGTATAATGAAAATGTACATCAGTTCGATTAACCACTTGTGAATAAATGGATCTTAAAGACGGAATATTCAAAAAATTGTACGGGATACATTTTGAGCTAAACCATTCTGAAAATATCCCTGTTCTCCACAGCGGTGACGGTTTCAAAACTTTCAGACTAGCACTTCCAAAATGAATGTGACCAAGCATGCTTCATTTTTTCTTGGCTTTCGTGTTTTTTTTTTTGAGGGCGTACATTCAGGGTGGGCTAGGTGCGTGTCGCACGCCTGTGAAATCAATTGGGAAATATTCTATTTAACGTTTATTAAATTTTAATAAATATTCTTTTACTTTTACACTTACCAAGCACTGACAATGTGAGAATAAGGTGCTGCCTGGGCCGTACACTTCGGATAGTCATATTAAGAAGCGAGAGAACAACTGTACGTTTCTAATGGCGAAGGGTGTGCGGAGAAATTGTAGAATACAACCAAACTAATTCAAATGGTTTAGTCCTTCTGAGTCTTCTATTTATTTGGGTAGTATCGAGGAGCTTGATAACTTCGATATCGACATTGGTATGGTAATAGAGTCGTTGTTGGCGACTTTTTACGAACTTCTGGATTGTTTGGTCAACGATTTCCACATCCAGTCACGATGGAGGTCGCTGTTTCTGATGTACTAAAGTGCATCAACGATATTCTTCAGCACTTTGTTCTGGAATGATATCTGTATTACTTTGTTTAGTATACCCTCTTAGTTGGATGCCATAGGCCCATACAGGTTTTAAGATCTGCTTAAACAACAGAAGTTTATAATATAGAGGGGCAGTGGAATTCAAATCAGTCAATACATTTTTATATCTTAGATCGAGGTCCTCTCTTCTTTCTGACATGTACCTTCTAGCAATGCTCGAATAGGGGATCTGATTATCGTTCAATCTAACCGGGAAGTAGTTTATTTTCCTGTTTGTAAAGTCGTCATGAACTGACTTTGTATCATTGAGCTTGATTATCCATCTTTTTGTCCAGTCGTGGATGTGATTGAGGGCTTTTTGTAATTTATTTGTGGCTTGTACAATAGGTAGGGATCCGGTCTCAGTACTTCTCTGCGGTACTCCGGCTTTGAAGTCTTTTAGGACATAGTAAGTTTCTTCTTGCTTGATCCTAGAGTATTTTTCTGAAAAGTATGAGTCAAGTATTTCTGAATGTTGCTTAGAAAGGAAGAGCTTCATCTTATGCTCTATGCCTTCATGTCACACCCTATCAAAAGTTTGTGCTACATCTAGTAGGTGGTAGCATAAACGTTTTAATCTTCTATGATGTTAGTAATTCCGTGGACTTGATCGATCATTGAATGCTTATTTATGAAGCGAAACTGATGATTTGGAACTATTTCTCTTTCTTCAATGGTTGGTTTCATCCTGTTAACTAGCAGTTTCTCGAATAGCGTTGACGTAACCGGCAGCAAGGTGGTTTATCTGGTTTGGGTTTCATTAAAACCTCTGCAACTTTCCCCAACTTTTCCTTTTTTTCTGATTCACTCGTACTACCGTCCCCTCCCTGGAAACCGCTTTCGCATTAGTTCAAGGGGGTGCGGGTGTCCCTTACACACTAAACATTCATGCAACATGCACCCTAAACTTAACTAAGCGAAATGCGGTCGCCCCAGTCTGGATTCGAACACCCCAGCTGACCAGCCACATTTCGCTGTGACCTCGTGTGGCAGCGCGTATCCCCACTACTCCATCGAGACCCCAACTTTTTGTTTACCAGTAGGAGAATTTTGAAGAATCTTAGTCTATAGATTTACTAGGTTATAGAAATATATTAACTCTTTTTAATTTTCATTTGTTAAACATACGAAACCGGCGGGCGGCCGGTTGTCGGCGTTTCCGCCGCCTTTGCTGCGGACCTGAATGTATTAAGGAAACTAATATTTCTCAATACGGACTAAGGTTCAAGTCAGTTATCAAACCCAGTTTTGCATTATGGATTCGTCTGTAATATTGTGATTTCTACACTAGGAAAGTGTTTAAACTCAATGCTGTGTTAGATTTGACGAATCACAAATGCTAGCTACTGTTTTCCCGTGTTTATAGGTATTGGAAAAGAAACCATTATTTGTTTATAGGGGTGGGAAAGACTTAAGATCATAGAATAATGGCAGTTTCGTAATTAATACTTTACAAGTGTTCACCTATACGACGCAACAAAACCACATAAAGTTAAGTTGGGTCAAACGGCCAAGCGAAGCGAACCAATGACCTCCCGAGTGGAAGGCAAACGCGATCTCGCTAATCCATCTCTCTTGGTTAAGTTAGTGGGCAGCATATTATCAGTGAAAGGAAAAATACAGTTGTATGAATTACTATTACGAGTTCTGATTCATACTGATAATGTATTAAATAACTGCAGTAGAGGATTGTTTATTTGAACTACTCTAAGTTATCAATTTTATTTATATTTCTTTTTAATTGAGCTCTGTTTTGAATATTTGCTTATCAATAAGCGCATTCCAAGTACTAGTACTTAGAGGTGTGTTTTAGTTATCATACTGGATATTATTACAAGTAAATAATTAAACTTAAACTCCAAATGCTTTAAACGCGGTCATGCTCAAAAATGTATGGGTCGAAGACAAAGGAATCAAAAAGAAAGCCAAATGCATTTAAAAAAACCGCAGAGCACTAATCACGGCGAGCCCACTCGATTCAAAAAAAGGGAATGTATTGTCTTGTAGTAAATAGGTAGATCTAAATGTATAGGGCGATCCATCGAAAACGAAACCGGAGTGTTTTGTGACACTAAACCTCAATTCTTAGAAAATCGCCCGAACGGGTCAAATTAATTTGTCAGGAGGTCATGTAGTATAGTTATTTCCGTTCACCTATCTTCAACCCTAAAATTAGGGTGCTTTTTGCCATAAAAATATAAATGGTTAGGGGGTATCAAAAGATACCATTTGAAAGCTCGATACATTTGCTTTACAGTAGTGTTTTTACTTTCGGATTCTGAGCGTTAGTTTCAGTAGGTCCCCTCTGTTTGTGTACATTACTTTACTTGCACGTGTTGAGAGCCAAAGGATGGTAGAGAGGCGCGCGACGAACTGGGTTCTGGCGGCTTGGCTCGCGGTGAAATAAAAGCAACATAACTACATACATTGTACAGAGTGATTTTTGTGGAACAGCCTGAATATTTTATAAGATAATATTTAAACGTTCATTATTTCTGTTCCGTTTGGTATTGCTATTTAAAGTTAATTAGGTAATGAAATAGTATCGAGTTTATTATCAGTTTTAGAATATGCTGAATGAATTCTCTCCAACTTTTGATATTTTGAACAATAAAGGTGATATTAAAGAGTACCGTACTAAGAAGGCATAATTTGTTGGAGTTTGTGGCCGCATATTTTAGTATAATATGTACACTATGTTTACAGCATGTTTACCTAGCCTTAGCCATTAAATATTTTAATGTGGGTTGGGTGTTTATAGTACAAGAGTTCAATTCGAAATATGATGCCATTAAAAGAATGTTGTGACGTTGGGTCATACAAAAGTCAGCTGTATTTCTGATGAATTAGAAGTTACGTGCGCTTTTTCTGCCATTGTATTCATGTATAATATGCATATGTAATATAGGTTACAAATATATTTCATATTATGAAATACAACATTAATCCAATCGAGATGCTAGAATCGACAAACGTGATGTTATCAATGAGTTTATACTGTAACGTAGTTGCTACAGAAATAGAGAAATATGGTGAAGTTACTGTAAATATGGTAGAATTAACATTTTATATTGCCACCACATCTACGTTAATAAGCGATCTTTCCATTTGTAGTTACTAATAGACAATATATCCAAGTTTGAAATAAGGTGAAAAATGCATTATCAAAATTATAAGATCTTCTGAACTAAGTTTACTACCTCGTATGTCGAATTAATTAAGTGAAATTTTCTCACCTTGATACAGACTGCCAATCTAAAGTACACAACCCCAATGTCAAAATTTATCTGATTTTCTTACAAATAGAGCAATGCTAAGATCCTGTTGCCAATTTACTTATAGTATATTATACGTATTGCTTCTTACATTGGCTGCAGTTCGCTTTTCAGCGTTCACGTAGACAGCCCGAAGCCTTCGAAAGAAAAGGGAAACAAATGTAATGGTTTCTGAATATAAAAAGTTACATATAATTTTTAGTTGCCAAGTAATTTTCCGATCCGCTTAAGAAAAACCCAAAACAATCGAAAAAAGAACAGCTTAATAGAAGCCTACCGACTTTGGTAGCATAATTCCCTCGCTGCATCCCTTACGGAAAGTATTTTAATTCTAAAGAACTGTCTGTTTAGTAGATTTTGTAACTTACTGGGGCTGGACGCTTAGGGGCGACCATTTTGGCGCGATTCGTTTGGTGCAGGAACGTATGGGCGCAGCGCTGTTTAGGGGCGAGGATGATACGACGCATAGAACTGCCGTTTACAAAATTATTGTAATTATTGGAAACAACCAATTATTGAATGAAAAACAAATTAATTGTACGTATAGTTTGTACAACACTATTAAAAAACTGCGCGGAATCGAATGTTCATTTTTACATATGCTGGCTTCTGTATTTTGTTATTTCAGATGAAGTATAGGCTGGCAAGCCTTTCTCTGTCTTCTACTGTCCCATCGGAACAATAAATTGTCACGGAAGGCCCATGTTTCTCTTCTTCGAGTGCTTTATCTCGTAGGAGAAGCAGCGATCTTCTCTGCTATGTCTGTATTGCCACTAATTTTTGCATATGCTGGCTTCTGTATTTGTTATTTCAGATGAAGTACAGGCTGGCAAGCCTTTCTCTTTCTTCTACTGTTCCATCAGAACAATAAATTGGCACGGAAGGCCCATCCTTCTCTTCTTCAAGTGCTTTATCTCGTAGGAGAAGTAGCGATCTTCTCTGCTATGTCTGTATTGCCACTAATTTTATTTAAGCTGGCTTCTGTATTTGTTATTTCAGATGAAGTACAAGCCTTTCTCTTTCTTCTACTGTCCCATCAGAACAATAAAATGTCACGGAAGGCCCATCCTTCTCTTCTTCGAGTGCTTTATCTCGTAGGAGAAGTAGCGATCTTCTCTCCTATGTCTGTATTGCCACTAATTTTTACATATGCTGGCTTCTGTATTTGTTATTTCAGATGAAGTACAGGCTGGCAAGCCTTTCTTTTTCTTCTACTGTCCCATCAGAACAATAAATTGTCACGGAAGGCCCATGCGTCTCTTTTTCGAGTGCTTTATCTCATAGGAGAAATAGCGATCTTCTCTCCTATGTCTGTATTGCCACTAATTTTTACATATTCTGGCTTTTGTATTTGTTATTTCAGATGAACTACAGGCTGGCACCCCCCTTTTCTTTCTTCTACTGTCAATCAGAACAATACATTGTCACGGAAGGCCCATCCTTCTCTTCTTCGAGTGCTTTATCTCGTAGGAGAAGTAGCGATCTTCTCTCCTATGTCTGTATTGCCACTAATTTTTACATATGCTGGCTTCTGTATTTGTTATTTCAGATGAAGTACAGGCTGGCAAGCCTTTCTTTTTCTTCTACTGTCCCATCAGAACAATAAATTGTCACGGAAGGCCCATGCGTCTCTTTTTCGAGTGCTTTATCTCATAGGAGAAATAGCGATCTTCTCTCCTATGTCTGTATTGCCACTAATTTTTACATATTCTGGCTTTTGTATTTGTTATTTCAGATGAACTACAGGCTGGCACCCCCCTTTTCTTTCTTCTACTGTCAATCAGAACAATACATTGTCACGGAAGGCCCATCCTTCTCTTCTTCGAGTGCTTTATCTCGTAGGAGAAGTAGCGATCTTATATTCTATGTCTGTATTGCCACTAATTGTTACATATTCTGGCTTCTGTATTTGTTATTTCAGATGAACTACAGGCTGGCACCCCCCTTTTCTTTCTTCTACTGTCCAATCAGACAAATAAATTGTCACGGAAGGCCCATCCTTCTCTTCTTCTAGTGCCTTATCTCGTAGGAGAAGTAGCGATCTTCTCTCCTATGTCTGTATTGCCACTATATTGGTATCATTTTGCGGCAATCGCAATGTTTTTTTACTAGTCAATTTCCTGATAGTCCACAGCAGGGTTGCGCTAGCATTCGAAAAATAAATTTAAAATATGAAACAGTAGGACCATAATACACTGCAAATGCATTAATAACAATAACTATAAACATCGTCTTACTATGAAAATCGGTTTACATTTTACAAATGTATAGAAATACGAAATAAAGGAAGTTTCAAGTCGTGCAAATCCTCAGAAAGCTGAGCAATATTTTAGTTGCATAGAAAAACTAGAATATTTGACGAGCCTATTTATGAAAAGACCAAATATTAAATGATCAGTTTTTGCAGAACACGCAGTATCTAGTTAAGGTAAATGTTTGGTATTTTTGAAAACAGCCGGCGAAGCCGTTCCAAGAATTTGCTTTTAATTCGGTGGTTATATTTTTCTTAATATGATCTACGTTCAGAAATTGTTTCCCCTTTGAGGAAACCCTTTTCACTTTAGAAAAGAGCAAGAAGCTGGCGCGTAGGGTGGTTAATTAATCTCAACAACGCCATGTTTAATGAGAAATTCCTTCCTAATCAATGCAGAATGGGTAGGTGCATTGCCATGCAACAAGAACTAACTATCCTTTTCTCGAAATAGCCCTGCAATAATCTTTTTATCACTTGAAGATAGAATGTACTATTGACTGTTTGTCCTTAAGACAACAATTCTTTATGGACACACCCTGTTTATCACAAAATTTGCTCAGTATGGTCTTGATTCTAGAGTTTTAGCAAACGAAACTTTTGGGTATTGGTGATGATTTTCTTATCCGCTGCATGTTTTGGCGTTTCACCTCAGTATCGTACTGAAACGCCCATGACTCATCACCATGTAGAAAATTTCCATTATTGCGACAAATCTAAACAAAGTTGTGTACGATGCAACTCTTTTCTGTTTTTACTTGTTTGACTGCGGGACGAACTTTGTACAGATCATATTCTTTCTTAAATGTACGTGTAAAATTTGTGGAACCATCTCGTTATAAATGTTCGACTCATCTGCTATTATTCGAAGGGTTATTCCGAATCTTTTACCAACATTCCAGGATGTATTGCGACAGAATCTGCATTTTGAGAGATCGAAGACCGTCCGGTTCTCACGTCATCTTAAACATTCCCACGTTCATTTTAACTAGTACGACTTAAATTGTTATCACCGTAAACCGTTTTTAGCATTGCATAAGTTTCTTTTGGAGTTTTTCCTAATTTGCACTTTTAATATTCACGCATTGCTCCATGACGATTGACAGAAGCACGATGTACGCTCTAGCGTGTAGCGTAGAATCTAACAGCTGTTCGATCACTCGATCACGCTTTATTGATTAAACTGTGAACTATTTCATGCTGTTTTACTTTTGGTTTAACTTCGGTGACTCCTGTGTATCCGCGAATTCAATTTCCAAATCACGTATGTAGACCCGTGAAATAGTCACGGGCAGACCTATTACAAGAAAACAATTTTTTGAGTACCTGGATGCCTCAAACGGATATATATTTCATAATGAAATCTTTTCAAAAAATCTACTCTAGAAATATGAACGATAAAATTTTTACCAAACATCGTAATGCGGGCTAAATTGTAGCAACAGTTGGTTATCACAAAAATTTCGACACTGTAGTTTTATTTATGAAAACTGAAAACATTGTGCTTCCATATAACACAAACAGTACTCAAAATGTGGTAAACTATTTACATCTACATTAAATGCTACCGGAATTTTTAAATATAGCAATGTCTTGTTCGGTTGTTCGCCCTAAAGGCAATGGCAAACCGGCAAGGTATTTTGCTTAGTAAATCTTATTCCGAGCCCTTGTTAAGCTGAAGGTCTTCTATATATGTGTCACTGTGAATGCGCAACACATGCAGGAGAGGGCACTAGAGAGATGGAAAGAACACTTCCATAATATCTTCAGGAAGTTGGAAAATGGAGAAGACCAAGAAGGGGAAGAGAAAGAAATTGATCTAGACTACCTTAAACGAGATGAAATATAATCTAATGATTGAATAAATATAAAACCCTTAACTATTAAAAACTTGAGGAAGCCATAACGTCACTTAATAATGGAAAATCACTTGGTTTAGATAATATCAATGTAGATGAGTCAGAACCAAACGCTAAAGTTGCTGCAAAAAGTATATAAACAATGTTTCATACAATATGAATGAATGAATACACATGAATGGAAAGAAGGATTAGCGAATAAAATACCAAAAATAGGAGACATAAGCCCAATTGGGGAGTATAACTGCTGCTGCTGCTGCTATCTACCCCATCAATAAGTTTTGCGAGATAACATTAGAGCGCATACAATGATGCGTAGAAGTGCAACTGCGAAAGGAACAAGCTGAATTCGGTAGCGATAGGTTACGTATTGACTAAATAAGGATCATCACCATAATTATAGAACCAATTGTATTTATACTTGCTGTTCATAGATTTCCAAAAGGCCTTCAATTGAATAACTACAGCTGATATACGGAAAATCCTAAGAGCCAAAATATCCAGAACAAATAAAAGAATGTAACAGAAATTTCAAATGCAGCGTTGAACGCCAAGAACAGTTAGCAAGCGAAATTGATATCTAAACTGGAGTAAGACGAGGGCGACCATTATTACCAATCATGAGATTTACCTTTAATAATTTTCCTCTAAGAGATGGACGAAATAATGAAAAACGTAACCCAAAGGCATAGAAGTGGCGTACAGAGAATAGCTAGAAGACCTTGACTCTGATGATGAGGTATGTCTGTTAAGCCCTTCTGAGATATGGAAAATAAGTTCTCAGATGAAACATGAATCCGAAAACAATGGGCATGCCCATAAATGTAAATAAAACAAAGAAAGTATGAATCCTAGTAACACAAAAGTGCAACTCGTGCACTACTTTGGCTGTCTAGGAAGAATGATTAACAAAGATGGAGGAGCAGAGATAGACGCAAACCAAAGAATTAACAAGGGCAGAGGGGTTTTTACAAAACTAACTTGCGTATGGAATTTATCTAAAATATCCAAGAAACTAAAATTAGTATATTTTATTCTAATGTCAAGCCGGTATTATTGTATGACAGTGAATCTTGGCTAGTAGTAACAAAAGCTACAACTACAATGTTTTATTAACCGATGCATCCTGGATGTCAGATAGTTAGAAGTAATAATCAAAACTGATTGACAAAGAAATAAGCATGCTCAAGTCGAGCTGGATTTTCACACACTTAGAAGGGAACCAGCTGGTGAGGCAAGAACTGTATTGAAACTTACAAGGATAACGAAAAAGAGGACGACCTAAAACATTATGGAGTGGAACCGTTTTACAAGAGACAGAAGACCAAGGCTGGAACGAGTTGAGAGGAAAAGGAAAAAATAAAACCACATGACAAGGCGACATTGATGCATGCTCCTGATGGAGTTCAAGTAACGGAAGAAGATATTTCATAGAAATTTTAAATTTAGGGCCGGTCTTTCAATGTTGTGATAAGTTCTAGACAAGCTAACCTATTTATCCTCATTCTTTGTTGTATTTTCTGTCTTTCAATCGTCCGATAGTCTACGACAGAGGTTAGTTAACTTATTCCATAGAATTAAATGTATCGGGTAGTAGAAGCAGTCGACAGTGCTATTTCGGCAGGATAAGGCAGCTGCGAGTGTGTTCACGGTGATACAAAATATTTCGAGGGGATGTAAATGTAAACAAAGTGTTTATAAAATTAATTCTATTTTCCCAATTCTATAATTCTAATTTTACAAATTAAAGAAGCGGAAATTCTTAGTCATGTAATTCCAGACCGGAATTATCACCGTAACCAGTTTGGTTTTAGGATGATTTCAATTCTTCCGAAGATTTAAATTAAAGGAAACCACTGTTAAAATTAGTGGAAGAAATTCAAATAAGTTACATCAAATAATAAGGTTTCATAAATCATTGTGTAATACCCATGGAGCAGTTGCTTTTATGTAACTTTGCGATTGTATGCAAACGGTTCATTTCAGCTGGAATTCGTGGCGTTAGTAAAGCTACCGCAGAAAAAATGATTGTAAGGGTTACACATCATCACCATTATCATCAATGCAAATTTAATTCCTATATTTTACTACCAACTACGGCAAGTGAAGGTGTGTGACGTCATTCACAGCCCCCCCCCCCCGGTGTTTAGTAAAACAATATATATCTTTGTTTAACTGACTGCTTTTCAGATACTGCTTCCTATTCCGCACACCATTGCACGGAACTTGCCACATATTCTTTAGACCCAGAGGTAGTTATAAACAGGAAGATTTTGGCCGATACCTAACCAATAGGATAAGTTGTATTGAAAGACGCAACAACTCTTTCGGGTAGATTTATCCTAGGGCGTTAATTTATACCGCCTAACAACTAATAGAGACTTCTAACGGAACATTGAAAGATCGGCCCTTGTGATAGAAACCTTATCCGGAACAAGATATAAGAGTTTCCTCCCTAATTTCTTTTGTGATAGGAACCATTTTTTGGAATGCTGCCACTCCTAGGATTCTGATTAAATTTTGACCTAGTTGTATGTTACTTTTTCCCCATGTCACATTCCAAATGTTTAACATGCTGATAGTTTATTATAACAACACCGAAGCCGATTTTTGGATTTCGTCTTCAGGAATATCTTTTCACGAAAATGATTTGATTTTGAGAAGTTTTCATATCTCCTGTTTCAACGATTTAGCGAAAAATGATTACTAGAAACCTGATTTTATGGCTTCATCAGACTTTCAATTAATTAATGAATTGCGTTGTTTATATTAAATCTGGGACAAATATCCTGTTGCAGTGCGAACAGTAATTTATGCTGTTTCTTTGCAAAAAAACTTTCCTAAGAGTGGTATTAAGATTTTTCTATATTAAATTGGAAACTATGATATTTTCAGAATCTGTTAAGTCGAAGTTAATTGGAAACACCACATTGAATATATAGCATTAGATAAATTGGGTGATACGTAAATACATTACCAAGAGAAAGCGAGAGAGGAAAAGATGGAAATGAAGCCAGAACAGACAGATCTCTAATGTGGAAAAGAAGAAGAGCATGCTGACGATAGTTTTAAATTTTACCTTCTGTAGATGATTTTAGGGGATCGTTTCGCTTTGGGTCAGTTTCATGGCGTTATTTATTATCAGAAATCAGTAGTATTAGTAGATGTGAAATGACATGTCGGTATTTAATAATCATTTGAATCACAAAGCGGCTTGAGTTTTGCATTTTCTGAACTTATTGAATAAGAATTATTAATATATATTAAAAGTTTACGAGAGCATTTCCTGAAAAATGTAATGTACTTCTTTACCACAAGTGAAAATTTTCCACTTAGAACAAAAATACTTATGCGGAAGTAATACAGGTTTTATTAGTTTTGTACGTATGGATATGATAATACATAATTTTTAAAAGCAACGCTAGTAAATATGTGTAATTAAGAAAATAGTCGACTTGGTTTGGTTTCTGTCTTGGCCACAATCTTCTATTCCAAAACGTGACGCTTTTTAAATTACCTTTAAAAATTACACCTATCATGAATGAGCACATTGAGTTCCTAATTCGCCATAACTGGAAGTTTTAGAATATAAGTCATCAACTGCTATTTTCGTAACTTGATTACATGTATTACTTCTGAAATAATGTGCTATTTTATCGAAATGCATACAAAGCAGCAGAGAGCCAGTAAAATTTGTTGAAATTAATTAATTATAATAATATATTAATAATTAATTATAATGTTGATATGATGCATAATTAATATGTATTTCGACGAAGCAAAGTAAGAAACAAATAATGATCAAGTTTGCTTGTACAGCTTTTCGCATGTAAGTTTGTAGATATCATGGATAAAATTATCTGCAGGTTGAGAAAGAAGTAAAGCTGCGATAAAAACCATTGTTGCCACCATGTCGCTTTAATCATAAACTTTGATACGTGTCAATGTCGAGGTGAGTTCATATGCTAAATGTTTTAGTTGCTGTTTTCACCACGGACTTGCAGCGCCACAGTGTGACTGAAGGTAGCGCACCTGCTTATCTTCTAGTTGGTGAAACAAGTAGAAGTGTACCATTAGTAAGTGCCGTGCAGTTGTTCAAACCAGGCATAAACTAACAAAGGTAACTATTTTTCAAATGCATTCAGTTTCTTGCTTTTTATGCGGATATATGATATTAGAGATATATTTTTATAAAATATTTTTACTATTTTTATGTTCTGTGTTGTGGAATCACCAACTGCTAATGTCATATATATATTTTAATTCAGGAAAGCTCACACAACATCCTGGGAAATGCAGGGTGTGCAAATTGAACCATATGCCTTCGGAAAAGCCTAGAGTTTAACCATTATCCTATCTAGGTTTCATATTGCTGTTCCTACCTCAAAATTTAATATAGAGTGGTATTAACAGTTTTCCAAAGTAATTTGACTGAAGCTATTAGTTCCAGTTTATACAATAATTCATCTCTATTTTTTGTAATAATAAGAAAAGAATTTGTTTACGTGTGGTTATAAAAAAATATACTTATACATTTTCAAAATGTAGATGTGGTATTTATATATTGTGTACATATTTACTTTCATGATTTATTTTTTTTTAGAAAGCAATGGATCGCTTGTGGACAAAATTTGTGAACGGGAATGGGCAAAAGATAGCGAAGAAAGTAAATCAGGAACAGAAGAAGCCTGCGGATACCAAAGAAGAAAATAAAAAGTTTGTAGCAAGTATAGAAGCAGGAGCTCAAGAAAGGAAACCTCTTCTTGAACAAACCTGTGAAGAGGATGAAGATGATGATGACAGCGCTGACGATGTGTTTGAAGATGCATTAAGTGAAGTCCCGAAAGAAGATGGTGTAGCAGGAGCAGTAGTAAAAGAGGAGGAGGAGCAAGAGGACGAGGAGGAGGAGCAGGAGGACGAGGAGGAGTTAAATGAAGAGGAATTTTTGGATGAAGAGGAGGAGGAACTCTATTTTGATGTACTGGATGCACAAGATACGGTGTCTATTGATGTGTGCGACCAGGACATTGTATGTGCTACTGCTGCTGTTCCACTAGTTCAAATTCCATGTGGGAACATTTGGGTAAAATAATCAGCTGTGAACGCACTAAGCATACTTATTTATTTGCTTTAAACTTTTTTTAGAGCGCGTTGGTACACTCTACTAAAGTAAACTCTAAAAAACATCTAAATGTTTGGGCCCTGGGTATTCTGAAGGAACCTGCGAAGCTGTCAGATCGAACAACGCTTCTACGTCTTGGACAGCATGTTATGTTGGTAACAGCTTACTATATGCTGGTTGACTGCAACCTCGTTCCGGCTCCGTTTACTACTCATATGGCCATCTCGGTGTCATATACTGATCACATAATGTATCCAACTTGCGTAAACAATGGTCTTGTAACGGCAGCTGCCGGTATCGCACCACTTGCACGTAATGTTTTTCGCATTGAACCGTAAGTATGTTAATGGTGGGTTCTTAAAAAATTAATTAATTTAAAATGTTTATATTAGTGCTAACCCTGTAGGAGCCACGCGTCACATTCGCTTTGGGCAACCAATAGTGCTACAATTAACAAAAGCAGCAGTAAGTATAGATAATTGAGTGTTGGTTCCCACGTCATCGCAATCTGAATTGGCAGATATTTTGTCTTTACAGTCTGATCCCAATGACGAGGTTTATGTCCTTAAATAAAAATTCCATTTACCGGAAACTAACTTAGAAATTGATTTTTGTTACAGTACACGAGATATATCATTATTCGCCTTAAAAAGGGACTTGTACTATTGATAACTCTGTTTAAATGCATCAGCCTCACTTTTATTAAATGTCCTAAAGCCGGGTCTGTTGCTTTACCTACGTTTATAAATTCGTTAAGTATTAATCAGGGATTATTAGACATCCTTCGGTGAGGCAATAACGATATATCTTGACGTGTACTGTACTTCATCTGCTACCACCAATGTTTTTATTTTCTTGCAGAGTCCCATATATTTGGCCGGAGGAAGTGCTTCAGATGAATCTTATCCTGTTCGTCTGGCGACAAGTTTGCAAGACCGTTGTCATTTTAAATTTGTAAGTCGCTTGCAAGAACAGGGGGACAATGTGGAATGTTATCCTGTAGCTGTAAGTTACCATACAGGGAAACTCCCATAACCTATTATTTTTCTACGTGTTTTCAGACACATGATACGTTCCTCATCCAGCATGTCCAATCAGGCTTGTTTTTAACATTCGATAGCCATCATTGGGTATCCACCATATTCGGGACGGTATGTTTATTTTAACGATTATTCTTTAATTTTTATATGAATTATTTGCAGGAAAATTCGCTAAAACTGCAGCCTCTTGAATACTTCAATAAGTCTATAGCACATAAACATTTGTTCAAGGCTTTTTTAAATTAGATCGTTTGCCACCAATTAACAAACCTGAGATTCAGCTGATATATAGTTTATATACCTGTAATATCAGCACATAATATAATTTGTTTAATATAATGTTTAAAAAATAGTATGTGTGCCATTTTACTAACGTGTAATATATTTATGTAACAACTGTATTGTTATTATACATTTTTTATGGTTTGGATTCTCATGAGATGTTGCCAGGATAATAGTATACTATGTTTTAAGCACATTTTCCTGAATATCTATGCAACTTAATTTTTAAGACATGATTTAATTTGTTATAAATCACCAAAAATATACGTGTGTTTAAAATGTTGTTAACGTATTCTTGTGTTGTAAAGAATAGTAGTGTGAATTAATAAAGCTTTTAATAATACGCTTTCTTCTAATTTCCTAACTGATTCAGCTTGTTCATTTCCAGATAGCATTTATTAAGCTATAATGTTGAGATAAAAATGTTTAGATAATATTAATTTTTACAATAAACTAAAAAAAATATATATTTAGTAATTTACCTTGAAAAAATATTCAGAAGCAAAAATACGACTACTTTTGGTAAAACTGTGGGGCTCCTGCAATAATTTAAATGAGGGTAGGTATTTGAAAAAGTTTCTAGCTTTCCTAGCTAAGGCCTATTTTCGTTAGTCCTATCGAAAAATATTTAATGGAAATATCTTTCGATTTTCTACCAATTTTTTGACCAAATCACACTAGCTGCTTTTCTTGGATATTCTACAATAGTAATCTCCCTTCAATCCTTTTTTCGATTCCATTACTTTCAGCTTAACCGCATCTTCTTTACAATAGTTATAGAATTAACGTCTCTTTGAATCTTTATTAATAATTTTCCATTCAGTATCTGAAATATGTTTGACTCTTACTGTAGTTTATAATTGTGGATAATAATTATCGAATTTTAGTATAAATTAAAGTAATCTTAATTTAATATGCAGAAACGCCTTGAAATAAAATAAATTAGAGTAAAAATAGATCACAGGAAAGAAAAAGAACTGAAACATGCCGATTGTTTATTATTCTACAATAAATTCAGAAGGAAAATCAATTTGTGGGTAGCTTCAAAGCATTTCAAGTTGAAGGAGATGTGTCTCAGTTCACTGCTACTTATAATCATCTTAGATTTAAGGGAGATTTTGTAGTTTCTTCTAAGCTTGCAGAGCATATGGTGAAGGTTTCTTCTTCTGTGATAAGTTGTAGGCTTGTTGTTTCTAAATTATCCTTTAAGAATTTCGATTTACCTAAAATTATGTGTTGCATTCAGTAACATGTATATCGGGATTATGCAACCAACATTACATAGTTCAGAGCAATTAAGTTAACATAAATGACAAAATATAATTATAATTAAGCATCAAATATATCTGTAAAACATCCTATGCCAATTGTTAATAATAAGGTATTATGCCAATATTATTGTAATGTCAAATAATTCACAGTATGCGGTAATAAAAGGACAAGCAAAATATAAACAAGCGAATTTAATTTTTAGAGGTGATTAAAGCAATTCGAGCATCCAACAACAGCGACAAACCGCGTACACAAAATAAAATTAAAAAAGAATAAAATAATATATGCCTTATTATGCAATAGTTCAATTATCAACAAAATGAAAAAAAATCAGATATGTTTAATACAGAGGTATGGTATTAAAATAAAGGGTGGCAGAAAGAGTAGTGGTGGCGAAAATGCTGTGGAACAACACTGAAAGAACAAGTAGATACGATGCTCATTTAATGTAACTTTGGCTGAGGAAGCCTTTGAAGATAAGTTCTTCATCAAGTCCATTGACTTAGACTGCCATTGTTGATTAAGTATGTGAAGAACTTATTTTCAGGGGGTTTGTTCGTTAAAGTAACTTTAGATCCTCCTCCTCCTCAACCCGTTCACCCCTTGTAGGGGTATGGTGGCATTATGAATAATGCGGTTGAGTTGATAGTTGTCTTCCAGAGATTTCTGTCTTGAGCTAAATGGGTACCAAGCTTCTTGTAGTGTTGCTCTGCCAGTGTCTTCTTCAGGTCAATCCATCGTATCAGCGATCTGCCTTTTGGACGACGTCTCACCATTTTGCCCCGAATCATTAGGGTTTGTATGGCATTTGCTCGTCTCGAAAGATGTCCGATATATCTTAGGTATGATTGGGATATAGCCGTGTTTAACCTTATTTTTATGTCTAGTTCTCCTATGATCGATTGATTCGTTCGATAGGCTGTCCACGGCATACTCAGTATATGCATGTACACCCACATCTCAAATGCGTTGATTCTGTTTCTACGAGAGGAACTTAAAAACTTATCTATCTAGCCATGAAACAAAAACGATACAAAAGTGTTAATTTTATTTTTCAATATAACATCCATCTATTTCAACGTACTTACCTATACCTTTAGAAAAAATTCCTTTGGATGACTGACGAAGAAGTCATCATCGGCCTGCTTCAGTTCGTTATCTGAGTAAAATCTTCGCCCTTTTAAATATTTCTTCAAATGTTGGCGTTTGTCACAAATGACGTTTCTTAGATTTTTGAGAGTATTGACATAAGTTTCTCCTGTAAGTGTAGTTCCCCTTGGCATATATTCGATCAACAATATTCCCTCAAAATCTCAGAAACTGTGGCCATTACCTTCCCATCAAAAAGTTGGGTTCGGCATTTCTTGGGAGATATAGAACCCTTGGACCCATTGAATGAATTTTTGCTTCACTCAGGGTCCCAGTAATGAACGTAGGTCTCGTCACCAGTCACCATTCGTGTTAGAAACTAATACCTTCTCTAAGTGGACAAATGTTGATAGCAATTTTGTTTGCGGTGTAATTTTTGTTCCGGAGTCAGGAGCTTTGGAATCCCCCGCGCTGATACCTTACTCAAGTCTAATTTATCGTGAGAAATGGTAATGACGTTTCCCTCAGAAATTCCAAATTCTGAAGATATTGTTGCAACTTTCAAACGTCGATCCTCCAGCACCATAGTCTCAAATTTATGGCACATTTCTTCATTAGTCATACCTGAAAGTCTGTCCGATCTCGAGTCAGCTTCAACGGATTCTCGTCTCCAACGAAATTGTTTACACCAAAATTTAACCTTGTAATAAGACTGAGCTTCCTCTCCATAGACCCCCGTCATCCTGCCATCGGTAGTTTTTGTTTCGTTCCCTTTTTCTGTGAAGAATTTTATTACACTTCGGGGTTGCGGTATAAGGCTGTAATATTATATCATGCGGAATGAAACTCGTATCTAAAAGCGAAATAGGACTTCCACTATCCGCTACCGCTGTAACATCGCCTACATTTTCTGCCGATTTACTACTAGCTGCTGTTGCCCCAGTAAATGTTGGCTTTGGGTATTCTACATCGGATTCGTTTTCATCATCATCACTTGTTGCTCCTGGTTTAAGGAATTTACATCGGCCAAATACACCAAAAACCTTCTTACAACTGCGTCGCTTTCATAACCAACGCTTAAAATATTGAAAATTGTAGTTAATTCATTTGAACTGAATTTTATCGTAGCTTATGTCACTTTTTGTTCAAATTCATCTAAATTTGTTCCAAAATTAAACCCAGGAAACTACCGAAGTTGAGCTCGCCTTTGTATGCTGTTTTCTTCTTCAGTAAATACAAACTTCTAGAATACGGCAATAGCTTTCACTGATACCTTTTTCATATATCGCAGATAAAGTTTCCATTTTGGGTTTTTTCTGTTTTAAAAAGAGGTACCTTTGTAAACAAAAATTATCGCTGAACATCACGACCTCGTTGGAATTTTTTAAATTTCAGTCTATTAATTTCTGTGATTTCACTTAAATTTGATGGCATTCAAATTCCACTTCGGATAACTGTGGAGTTTATAACATTTATTCGTAAATATGTATTAACTACCACATACATAAACACATAAGCATAATGCTGACTGGAGCATGCGCTCACATGCTCTTACTCACCCTTAATAACGGACACTAATTCCAACATAACTAATATAAAATCCACTACAATATTTTTTTTATATTAAATGAAATTGCAAAATTTATAACCTACTAGTTACAGCTACAAGTAAATGTGATTAGGGAACTACACTTGAGGCAGAAGTTATCCAGTAAGAACCCTTCTATCTAGTATGATAATTGGTCACTGATTTAAAAATATCCGTATAAAATAACTCATCACTGACTTAACGCATCCGTCGGCCACTTTTTTTTCAACCTTCTTCTGATTTCGGGCTGAGTGTAGAGTTGTCGTGCTTCCTCATTGGGATGTTCTGGGAGCTGTTCCGGGTAGTTTCGTATTAGCTTGTTAATTTCTTCTCCAACAAGCGGTATACCAGAGTTGTCGTGCAGGGTCTTGTTACTAATGTGCCATGGTGCGTTGAAGATGATCTGCAGTGTATTTGAGTATCTTCGATTGGATTCTTTGTATTACTTGTGTATTAGATGGTTTTGCACAGCCCCAGAGTTGAACTGCATAGGTCCATGTTGGCTTTATTATGCACTTATAGAGTAGTATTTTATTTTCTGTGGAAGATTTTTATTTACATCCTATTAGCCAACCCATTTGACGAATTTTTCTTTGCTATGATGCAAGTTAATTTTTGATCGATTGTTAGCACTAGGTATTTCATTTGACTGTTTACTGGTAATTCTGTGTTGTTTAATGTGGCAGTGGGACACATGATATTTCGGTTGGTGAAAGTTATTTGCGCAGATTTTTTGAGGTTAACTATGACTTTCCATCTGTCCAGCCAACCTTGTATCAGGTTGAGGTGTGTTTGCAAGTTGTTGGATGCTATTTGAGGGGTATAACTTATGAATATTATGGCGGTGTCGTCGGCAAATGTGTCAATTGTAGTAGAATTTGTGGTTGGAATGTCCTTGAAAAACACCAGAGTTTATAGGGTGATAGTTAGAATTTTTATTGTTGAATCTTACTTGAAAGTAGCGTTCTATGAGATATGATTTTAGGATCAGATAGTGAGGTGTGGGAAGGAACGATTTAAGTTTATACAGGAGACATTCATACCATACTCGGTCGAAAGCTGGTTGAACATCCAGGAAGGGAGCTGTGCATCATAATTTTTTCTCTTCTAGGCTTGTGTGTATGCTTTTAAAGATCCTGTGGCATTGTTGTATCGTCGAATGACTTTCCCTAAAGCCAAATTGGTGGGTTGGTATTACTGTGTTTATTTCAGTGTCTTCAGATATTCTTTTGAGAAGTAGCCTAGCTAAGGTTTCGGACATGATCGGTAGTAAGCTTATTGGTCGGTACTAGGAAACTGCATTTGAAGATGTATTGGGTTTATTGATCATTATTATTTGAGCGAATTTTTATGCGATCGGGTAGTATGTTAACCTTGATACGCTGTTATAAATTCAGGTTAGGAGAACTGCTTTTCTGGGTAGTTGCTTTAAAATGCATCCGGTGATTAAATAAAAGCGGAAAGCTTTATGGTTATTACATCTGGAGATCTCTTGTTTTACTTGTTTTGGAGGGAAGGATTAAATCGGAAGCATCATGGGGCTGGAGATGCCCAAGAAGTTTTTAATCTAGTCATCGTCGTTGTTATTATTAGGTTCGGGTGCACTGAAAACTTGTGAGATTTAACTTTGCGAAGATTGTTGCTTTTTTCTGTTCAGTTTTTGCCCAACATCCATCTGCTTTCCTTAGGGTTGGCGTGTGCTGTATCAGTCGTTTGAATGTTTTGGTGACCTTCCAGATGGTATAGTCTTCTTTTGACAGATTGCTGATATATGATTAGAATGTGGCATTTCGGGCATCGTGTAGAACTGTTTTTAGTTGTCGGGTTAATCTATTATATTCGTTTTTGTCTATGGGATTACGACATCTTTGCCAAATACGCCTTGCTCTTCTTTCTTGTGCAATTAGGTGTTTTACATGTTTGGAGATGTTAACTACAGGTTCTTCTTCTGCGTTTATTTGGAGGGTGGTCACACGTGCTGCTGTATGTATAGTTTGGGAGAAATAGTGTACTGCACTATCAATATCATCTGGTTGTTTTAGTCGAATATTTAGGTTTAGGTTTTCATCTATGTAGGTTTTAAATGCTCACCAGTTAGTTTTTGGTGACGCTATCTTGGAAACTGTTGGGCGATTTATAATATGAGTGCTAAGTGTGGTGATAATGGGAGTGCGATCAGTGCAGAGCTCCCAGGATGCTTCTATGGTAACATAGGTAGGAGATATGCTTTTAAGCACGAAGAAATATAGAAAGTCTGGGATTTTACCTGGGTCTGAGGGCCGGTAAGTGGGTTGGCCTGTAGAGAAATAAGAACAATTTGAGTTCATGATGGCTTGTCTCAAGTTTCTTCCTTTTGGTGTACATAGTCTCGACCCCCAGTCTGTATGCTTTGCATTTCAGTCCCCTCCGAAGATGAATTTGCCTGCTAGGATTCTGAAGAAGTCTTCATATTCTACTGTACTGATTGCATGTCATGGTTGGCTATACATAGCGACAATAATGTCGAAAGACCATGGTTGGGTAATGATGTGGATTACTGCCGCTTGTATTTTATCTATTTGATATTTGGTTTCCTCTTGGTGTGATATGGTGTCTACTACAATATACACTGAATATAAATATTTATGTCTTCAGCAATGCATTAAAAAACAAAGAAAAAAATAGAGAGTTGAATGTAGCAGTTACAAAATATGCGTAATTGCGAAACACAGAAAATCAAATACTATTCGAAACTAATGAGACCATTTCGACAAATTTTGATACAATGTAAAATAACAAAGTGGTACGGTTAAAAAAATAATAGAAATACAAAAAAATAAATGTTGCAGCTTGTCCATGCCATGATAACGTAAACAGTCACGTATCATCTAACAGACTGTGCGAAATTATTTCTGAATATTATTACAGTTGTAAACAATGTAAATGTGCTGCAAATAGGGTGGGAGGAAGACGCTCATTAGCGCTAAGGTTAGGTGTAATGACAGGTACGGGAGGAGGCTGGTTTCGGAATTATTAGAAAATGTATAAACAAAATAGTTTCACGGACTGCACGTTACAGGTTAAGAATTAAATTAATATTTATTGATTACAAATTATGTTCGTTCTAAACAGTCTCGTATTCATATATAATTCTATCCTAATGCAGTTTGAAATATTTCAGTGTAATAGCGTAATTGATATGCAAATAAATGAATAGACAGTTCCCACATCAATGTTGCAAATGCGTAGATAACAGATCTGCCGGTAATTGCCTAATGGTAATAATACGTTATCCTGTCTTTGTACAAACTAGGCCAGCTCAGCTTTATTAGAAATTTAATCGTTACCTTTAAATAAGTTGCAACTTATTGTTTGGCGTTCAGTACAAATCAAAATCCGTTTCAGAATGTTGGACACAATCTTTGCGGTAGAGGGCCTGCCTAAAAATTATTTTAAAATAGAGTTACTTCTGTTAAAAATAGGTGGAATATCTTTTACGGGCAATGAAAGCATCGGTTACAAAATTTATTCGTTGTCAGTGTTATATCTCCTAATATTTTCGTATCCATTCGTTGCATTCAGTAATTTGTTTGTTGAACAGGAAATGAAAGAGTTTAGTGAAGTAGTTGTGTATGTTTCAGGTTCATCTATGGGTGAGTTGTAGTTTATCTTATGTGATAATAAAAATATTTACATTCAGAATAAAAAAAAACAGGTTTGCAAAATGAATAACGCAACCAAATTGTATTTTGAAGTTGTTTTAGTAATCGCAGTGACATATAATAACCGCTTAAAACTGGGAAAACTACTTCAGCAGATGGAGCAGGAAACATTCCTACCAAGTACAGAACGAGGGGGCGGCGAAGAAGAAAAATTCATGAAGTGGTGGATTTCCTTTAAGAACAAACAGGTTATACTTACTGAAATTAAAATATCCACAGAGCGTTCTAATAATAATCGTTTTAATATCTACATAACTGTAACTATTCTTCACTGAAAAAAATAAGAAGCAAATTATTGCGCGGCGATTAAGGATGAACAAAATTATCAACGTACAGGGTTGGCTGAAAAAATGTCACCTGTAAAAATGTCACCCAGATCATAAAGAAATAGAAGTGTACGTGTAATAGGAAAATGGAGTTGATTAATAATACAATCTTTGCAGTATTTTTCACTGATTCTTTCATATTATTTTGTAATTATTATAATTTTGTAATTTTAATTAATTTAATAAGGAAGAAATAAAATTGAAATAATTTTCTTCTATTTATGCACCGTCACTTCCGAAAAGGTCAGTTAAAACTACAAGCATCAAAATTAAAGTAAGTTACATTTTTTCTGACATTTTTTCCGACGACATTTTTGCCTGCGACATTTTTTCATACAGCGTGCTTCTGAAATATGAGCCACACATATATGGATGATCATAGTTCAATTGTAGTTACTTTAGGTTTACATTCAGATAGATATAATTCCACAATTATCTAATTTGTCAAATATAACTTTAACTGTCAAAGTTATACTACCAAGCTGAAATTAAATATATTACCTTACTTATATTGTAAATCAACTTGAAATGCTTTCTGCTTAAGCTTAAGATTGCTTGCTCGGTTTGTATGAGTCATCCACCAACGATTCCCTAATTACGTCAACTATGATACATATCGCAGTACCAATACAATAACGCAGTTGGAGTGACCATTTGTAGGAGTATAAAATTTCGGGAGTCCGGCGCGAGTTTTCTTGCTGAACGGTCGTGTGAGTGAGTGACCGCAGCGATATCACGAGCCGGGTGCTTTATCAGCTAACAGCTGTGTAAGTTAAATCCACACCTATATTTACCATTAAGTGAAATATTTTATACGTACATCGAACTACTTGAAATTCTAATTGCTTTCCCCTAGTGGGGTAAAGCAATGACACCAACTAAAAGAAACTCAGATCACCTATCACCTCCTATAAGTGAACTGCAAAAAAAATATCAATGGCAATCTACATCGTTATTAGAAAAAAACAAATTTTACCTGCCAGAACACCTTGAACCGTCAGGCGAAGATAAATCGCCAGTCAACGCTAATACGTCCACGGAAACAAATCCAGTAAACAAGAATAAAATTCCCCCAATCTTCTTACATGGGCCAGTTGATCACAAAACAGTTATCGCAGATATTGAAAGCATTGTTAAAGATAAATATTCCACCAGCCTCAGTGGAACTTCACTGAAGATTACACTCTCGACAGAGAACGACTACAGGGTCTTAGAAAAATACTATTTAACAAATCAAATTGCATTCCACACTTTTCAAAATCCTAACGAACGACCACTCTCAGTTGTGATTAAGAATGTTCCAATCTCCCTAACCGAAAATGATCTAGCAGAGGAACTTTCTAAAAATAAGCTTCCCATAATTAGCATCTCAAGGCTATACAACAAAGACAGAGTACCTATCCCCGTATGCGCAATACGACTAACGGCCAACGAAAAAGCGAATGAAATCTTCAAAATCGAACATATTTTCCACTCGCTAGTCAGGGTAGAACCACGGAGAACATCTAATAGCACACCACAATGTCACAGGTGCCAACGCTACGGCCACACTAAAAATTATTGCCGCCTACAACCCAGATGTGTGAAGTGTCAGGGCAACCATATGTACACTGACTGTGATAAGGACAGAAATACTCCCCCAATCTGCGTAAACTGTGGAGATAACCACCCAGCCAACTACAGAGGCTGCAAACACTTTCAGGATTCCAAATTTTCCAAAAGTGGAATACACACTAGAAAACAACAAGCTAGTACTAGCACTCTACCAGCACCAGAAAATAATCTCACCAACTTTCCGAGCCTTAACAAAAACACCATAAATATAAACAACCATAATCAACCCTGGAAACCACAAAATAACTCGTCAGACACTGAACTTACCAACACAATCCTTACATCACTTCTAAATCTAATTCAACCCTTCCTTGGCCAAATTAAACAATTCTTGTTAACCAATCTACTACCACTTCTCCTAAATGGATCATAACTGCAACAAAACTCT
>JABXWE010022275.1:0-25068 GCA_014611495.1 Limonius californicus | reverse complement strand
TGTCTTTTGTTACAAATTTCTTTAGAATTTTGTTTGTTTGTATATATATATATGTATTACTGGATAAAACAAATAACAAATTTTGTGAAATTGACTATCTGATATCAACCTTTCTGTTAAGGTATTGCATTTGCAAATATATTATTTAAATATATTGCCATGTTATTTACCATAAAGTTTTATAATTATTCTAAACTATACTTATACTATGTTAATTTTACTTCGTAACACTTACATGATGTGATTTTGGCTTCGTAATGCCTAACTTATATGTAAAAAGATACTGTTTTAGAGGTAGAAGTCCAAATTATACCTGAAATTGAATTTAATTAGCCTGATTATCATGTAAAGAATGGTATTTGAAAACTTATGTTGGTTAAAAATGATAAATGTATACCGGACTGGATTGTGAGGTAGTCACGATCTTCGGAAAGTGCTACGTAGTGCCTTATTTGGTTTCGAAGTGTAGTTGTGGATGGATATTCCATAGGGAATAGTGTTGAGACGTCTATTTGCGGAGTAGATGATGTTTTGGGTTGTCCTGGGTAAAGTTGGAAGCCCTAGAATGTCGATTTTTGTAATTTTGTATTTTTGACATCTGATTTATTTGTATTTACAAGGTTAATTTGTATTGAAAGAGTTGTGATGGTTTTGATTTAATTTTGTATTATGTAAAGGAAGTATGGAAGCAGTTTTGTTGTTTAGAAGGACTTTGTTTATTACTTATGTATAAAATTAGAAAGATTTTGTATTTTTGAGGTTAATTTTGATTTTCACTTAATTATTTTATGTATATTAGATGTGCAGGGTGTAATTGTATATTTGTACATTTGTTTGTGCTTAATGTTGATGTTGAGATGGTTGTTTTTAAGTTTTAATTGAATTTTGTCTGAATATAATAATTTTGACACGTGTTTAATTTTTCTTGTAAACCGTGGTGTAAGTCATATTATAAATTTTTGTAATTTTCTTAACTTAACAAAGTTTAAAAATGTGCAAGTATTCCATGTGATGTGTTTATTATGTGTTAAAAGAAATTAATAAATTTCATTTAAGTTCAAGTTACTAAAAGTATTTTTATTATAAAAGAATTAAAATTAACTGGAGTTTGGAGGTCGAATTGTGTTGTGTATTTCAGACGTTCCTGGAATAAATAAAGTTATAATTCTTCGAACGCAATTTTGGGTTGAATTAAAAGATCAATTTTCAAATCCACTTACCTGATGTGTTTAATACATTTAAACAAAAGTTGTTGAAGTGTTTCCCTGGATTTTAACAACTTGTAATTATAAAAGTTGTAAGAGGTCAGCAACCTACTGCATTGGAACATCTGGATGAAAAGGGATCAAAATGCAGCCGTTGCAGATTTAAGGAGATTTGGAAGTAAAGGTTTGTTCAACCATTAACAGCATAAAGATAAGTTCACATTGATTGATATTTGTATTTGTGTGGTTTATTATTGTAATTAGATAACTATCTTTGGAGAGGCCACGAAACTAACCCTGAGATTTTTTGTTATTTAAAATATGCTGATGTAAATTGAAAATTAAGGTCTTAATTTGCTGAACAATTTATTTTTAAGTTTATATTATTGGCGCAACCAATGTGAAGATTTATTTATTTTTATAACAAATTATATAACAATTTTTCATTTTGAGCTAGCCAAAGTAGGGCGATTATATAATTTAATTATTAATTATTTATAAACATAATAATACATAGCATATATTTTGGTCGCTGTCAACGTGGGGTGATTAAATTTATTTATATTAAAATTATATTACACGGCAGTATATATATAATATTTTTTTGTGGCCGCCCGCTTCACTTGGATAATGCATTTCTAGCGGCGTTCACATCTTTATGTAACTATTACCTATTTAAATTTTAAAATAGTGTCAACTTGTTAACGCATTTGTGAATAAGCAACACCAAATTTTTTGTAATTCACGGAAAGTGCCTATATAAAATTTACACAAGAAGCAATTTTATAAATCTTGCTGACTTCTGATGGTTTACGCAAAAAAATCCGCTTAGTAGCAGTTTAGAAATATAAATTAATTTCCAAAGCGCTATTTTGATGGTTATCTTGTTTTCGAAATTATGTATACAGGGTGTCAATTTGACACATACAATCTATTATATCTCTGGAAATCAAAGAGGTTTTGAAAATTCCTAGAAGTCTTCTACACAGCATGGAGGGAGGATCATGATGACTCATAAGGTAACCTCCCACTTGGCTGTAGCTACCCCAACAAAAAATTCCAAACAGTAAAACACACTTGTGTGTCATTGAAAATGTGTTTTCCTGTATACGTTTCGGAAAAATTCAGAAATAAGACTCCCAGGTTCACAACCAATTATTATAATTCAAATTAAAAAATATTAGATTAAATGTTCAAAATGATTTTCATTATTGTCTAGGTCTACTTTCAAATTATCTCTAAACGTTTTACAAGGTTTGTCGTGGAACCGCTTGGTATTCCTGATTTATTCCTTGTCGTAGTTGCAATGTACTGATGCATTTCTGCATATTCACGTGCAGAAAAAGGTTCCAGCATTACCACACTTAGAAAACAACAATAATTTAAGCTTTAAACACCTTCTGTCATAACAAATTAGCATTTGTTTGACTTATTTCCTACTATGACTTGATTTAACAGAACAATGATAAAAACAAAGAAATCGTCTGTAACTAGATAACGGTTGGAAATGAGACATGGGTTTATTAACATTGTTTTGCTTCGTGTAGCATCCCCGTCAGACCCTTAAGTTTGGACCACACCTTCTGAATATATATATATATATTGATAGCTGTTAAGCTGTCACCTCCGGGTCATGAATATGGCGACCTGACCTCCGGGTTACCCCGATATCCTGGGTCTTATATAAGGGCATATTTGTGGTGAGGGGGAAGTCTAGAATACGGTTTCCTAAAGAGGGGAAACGATTTCTCAAAAAACAAATTTGTGTATATAGTTCATATACGAGATACAAAGTCACCTCCACTTGTATATATATATTATGTTATGCATACACCTTAGTGACCTCCAGCAGTGTTGCCGCATTTTACGGAGGCCGGTACGTTCTGCCTCTCGACATATCGAATATATGTACGTTGAATATTTAGTACAGTATTAGAACGCCAATGTAATTTCGGAATCAGTTTCTTGAACTTATTTGTGGTTTTTGTAATTCTTTTACTGAGTATGAATATTTCTGTAGCAATTTACCCGACTAATAGTTAAAAATTAGTGAGTAATCACCTATTTATGTTGTTAAAGATAAGAGGTGTCTTATGGCTGCTCAGTCGCTGCCGCCTTTATCAATTTACGGATCAGGAGAAGTTTCATTGCGGTATTCACGCACAAATCGTACAAAATAAGGGCCCCATAGTGCATAAAAATAATTTTTTTCGGCGAATTATTTAAAGGCTCAATCTTATAGGAATTCTAAGAGCAATACTTGAAAAAGAAACATATCATTTTCTCCATTTACACGGTTTCTCAAAATTCAAATGAATAAAAGGAGGGGTTGAAATCGATATTGTTATGTCAGAATACCTGTGATATCCCTTATATTTTACTTTAAATTTCTTTTTCAGAAGTTTTTTTCAGTTTTTCAGACTTTAGTAACGCTAATGATACAGAAAAATAGGAAAGAAACATTTGTTTCAGTTTTTAAGAACTACCTGTGTTCGCGAAGGTAGAATCTACCAATGCATGCCGAAATACTCTATAAAAGAGTACTGATATCTAATGCATTGCTGACTCATATGGTAAAGTTCCTGCCTGCATTCTTCAATTTTCAAAAAATATTTATTTCTATTTTGTATTAAAGGACTACTAAAGTGAAATTAAAATTTATCTGATTTTCTTACAATCAGAACAGACTCTGTTAGTAATTTACTTATTCGTATATTATACGCATTGTTTTTTACAGTGGCTGCAGTTCGTTTTCCAGCATTCAGTTAGACGCCCATGAGCCCCGTGTCGGACAGGGAAACAAATATAATGGTTTATCGATGTAAAAAGTAACTTTCAATTTTTGGTAGTTAGGTCGCTTTAGGATCCCCTTAAGTTTTATATTTGTTATAAATCATTTAAAAAGTCATATTTATTACATTTCTTTTAGTCAACAGGAAAAATAGTTTTGGGTAGTAATGAGAAAAAGGAAAAAAATTAAAAAGCAGCAAACTGTTGTATCAGCCTAATAATTATAATGAATGAAGTGGAAGAGTCAGGGGATTGTACATCACAAACTACGTTACGGAATGGCACGTCACCAGTTAAGGGTAAATATAAAAATGCTTGTTAAAAAGTAAACAAATACTTTCTTTTTATTGATCATTTAAACAACACGTGACTTACAGTAAGAAGCATATTCCGGCACCTGTTATTTTATTCTTATTTCAATATGCCGGCACATTTTTAAAATAACCCCAGCATTCAAGAAGCTATAATTGCTTAGAATTGTTTATACCCTAAGTAGTAATTCAATAATTAGCTCCATTTACCATTACAGTTTGTACAGCTACTCACATTGAATAAATAAATTAATTATAATGTTATTCAAAATTCAACACATTATTTTGTATTTTGACTAGTGGAAGAATCACACAAAAAATAGCAAATTCACCTTCCACCAGATGAAATTTCCCAGACAGAATTTAGTACTCAGAAAACGCATTTAAGTAAACAAATTCATACTTTTTATTAGGAAGATGTGGATTAGATGTGGTGGTAGCTCAGTTGGTAGAGCGCTCGCTTTCTGAATAAAACGTCGATTCTGGCTTGGGTTCGAAACCTAAGCATTACTATGCAGATTTATAAACACCTTGTCTGCAACCCACCATACACAATTTCCCAATTCGGCTTGCAACCGTGGGATCTTAATGCTAAAAACCTTCTCTGGAATTTCTGTCGTTCGGATTCGACGTTAAACTGTAGGTCCCCCGTGTTTCTACCTTAGCGCTGAGGAGAAACACGTGGCAGAGAAGAGGCCGATGCCCAGCAGTGGGATGGAAAGGCTGTCGATTAGGAGGATGCAAGAAAAAGTATTTATATGTAGGAATGGATTAATAGTAATAACTTTTATGACTTTCCCATAGAAATTGATGATAGTAACTTGCTTACAATCGATAGTAATGATCGTTTTCAAGGAGAAAGTCAAAAGAAATCCACCATATTTTCAGATAAATACAGAATTTACCCCAGGTTTAATTACCCATTTTCCCAAAGAAATAAAAAGATGAATTGACTTTGATTTCTGCTGGCTGCAAATAAACTTCAAAACGTAATGAAAAAACGGGTAGTACAGGTAGTACTTATATCTGAATCAGTGAAAACTGTTGATGATGATGATAGGGACCCTGACTTCGACATTAATGCTTATACACAAAAATCGAACATTTACAATTTTGAAACAATCTCATCTCATCAGTCAAATGAATCAATAATTATTTTACTAGTTGAAGACATTATTGAACCCCCTACAGAGAAGGAGCTGGTTAGCACAGAATCAAATATCAAAATATTACCTTTTGTTTCCGAGTTATTTGACAAAATTGATAATTTGTACATTTTTTATTTCCAAAGATCGTAAAAAATATGCTTTATTTCCATAGCATACTGCTGATTCTGGGAAAAAATCTAAAAATCTATTTTATTAATTTGATTCTATGTGAAGTGTGCGATATGGTTGAAAACAAATTTCCTCCAGAGGAAACTTGATCTTTATTTTTTATATCTTTACTGGTATACAACATTTATAATTAAATACAGTCTTTAACAACGAATTTTTTGCTAGCCAACAGTATTCCCAATAAAAAAAAACCTTTATGAATTTGTGTTTTTTATTAGTAACCAGTTCTTTTAAGTTCAAGTATAGAAAGTAGATGTTGAAGTATAATAAAAAAGCAAGAAGAAAACCAGTAGTTATTAGCTTTCCGTTATTCATTCATAAATAGAAACATGTTGTAGCCAAATATAACGTATGAAATATGCCTATATCTGGTTAAAATATAGTCGAAAAAAATGTTAAAATTTTTAAAACAAATTGATGATGATGGCATAACTCGAAAACAGCTGAAGGTTTGAAATTTAATTTAATGTAAAAGTATGTATTTAGTACTTTCCTACCTTTAGGTATACTTTTTTTTTTTTGTTTTGGGTAAGTTATTGAAATCCTGAAAATTTTCGAAATCGAGATTTTACGGGATTAATATCCGTTTTGGGTCTCTAGGAACCCAAAAAGTGGTTTTTAAAAAATGTCTGTCTGTGGGTGGGTATGTACGTACGTACGTATGTACGTACGTATGTATGTGACGCTGCTAAAGCCGAAAGTATTGCTCCGATTTTGATGCGCTTTGGAATGCGGGGGTGTATCGAAATTCATCGAAAAAATAAGCTTTTCAAAAAAATCCGAAACCGGAAGCGGAAGTTACGCATGTTTTTTTGGTATCACTTTTTTCGTGATTACAATTTTGAAACTTTTATCGCGGATAACGATAGAGGGTCATAAGACAAATCTGTTAGTTTTTTGCCGAACTCGCTAGCTTTAAACTGAAGGGCGCTATGATTTTTTGAAAATTTTGAGTTTAACGCCCAATTACTCGAAAACGGATGAATCGATTCAAATGATTTTTATTTTCTGAATAGTATATGAAGGGTAAAATGAGGTGATATAAAAAGTTTTTTGAAAAATTATAAGGGGCCTAAATTACGAATTTTCAAAATTTTGGAAATTTTCAAAAAATTATTTCTCAAAAACTGCTCCAAGGAATTTTTTTAAACTTCATATGTCGACAGACCTCGCAAGGGGCTATCGATATGTTTTTTGAAGAACTCCGTAATTTTCCTGTGGCGCCCTCTACGAAGCTTGGAAGTTTGAAACTTCAAACTCCTTTAATTAATAAACGAAAAAAGATAGGAAGCTGGGGTTTTCACTGAATCGCTCAGTACGTAATGGAGCATATGAATATGCAAAGAAATATTACACTCGTGGATATATGTAAGCGCACCGGCCCCCTCCCCCCTCTTTTTTAGAAAAATATTTTTTTTATCTAACGGTTGTTATTTGTTTGCGTCAAAGAATCTTTTTCCGCGAAAATAAAAAAATCGATTTTTTATGCCCTACAAAATATAATTTCCAGGGGAAAATTTTACCTCGGTAGCAACAGCGATCGGTACTAGTTAGACCGCGCGACGTATATAGTAGAGAATGAAGTATGCCTGGTTGCATATTAAAAGGAAATTAAGGGGCACCGCAGTATTTTTGGCGGGATCTTACAAACGTTGTAAGTCTGTTTCGTTACGACAGCAAGGCTTTTTGGATAGCATGAACAACCGTTTTGAGGAAAATAACTCTTACTGTTGAAAAGATTATGAATGGAACAGTTTCAGTATGGGAAAGTACAGGGAGGCAGTCGGCGCGTCCACTTATTTAAAAAAATAAAATCGACGTGCTCGAAGAATTAGCCTAAATATAATTTTATTTCGATTTTAATGAATTTATGCCACAGTTGTCAGGGACTCATTTTTATAAATCCAGTTTAATCGGATTATTTAAATTTATTGGCTTCTGAACATAAAACGGATCTAAAATGTTCCGTCAACGACTAAGCATTTCAAATTTGCCGCTCTCCACTCGAAGATTTAATGATTTCGTCAATCTGCGAGTCCCCTGTTCTAATGTAATATTACACCATAGAACGAAGGCGATGTTGCCGTCATTTTGGAGGTGACAAGAGGCAGTCTGCATACCGGAGGTGACTTTGTATTGGGCGTACCAAATTCATAAGCGACGCCAGCGCCAGCGGTATATGCTCGAACTAAAAGACCGTTTTGTAGATACCGGGGGTCAAAATCACCTCCAGGCAAATTTTCGGGAATGGACTCCTGAGCACATCTAGTATCAGAAAACTTAACAACTATGGCGATACGTTGTCACCTCCAAAATCGGAAGTGACAACGAAATTTTGGAGGTGACTACGTTAAGAACATACCTATTTTGGAGGTCATATTAACCTTGTATGAATATATATATATATATATATATATATTGCTATGTATTTTATATTTATAGTAGTGAATAAATATTACAAAAGGCCCACGTTGGCTTGCGTCAAAATAGATGCTGTGAATTTATTAATTTTTTTGTAAATAAATAATTATTAATTTAAATTTATATAAAATAATTTTGTGTTGGGCGCCAATTTGAGTTCAATCTCAAATGAATTAACATAAATTAATTATAATAGCATCTGAATGACTCTTAAAACTCAAGGTAAGATGTTTTCGTGGCTTCACTGATTTAGATAGCTTTTTATGCAGCAAATGTAACACACAATATTATAATTTCATAATTAAATTTTAACTTAGCTTGAATATTCAGTCCCTTTGATGGTAATGTAGACACCATTTCTTCTGAAAAATGCAACATCTGCATTTTCTGATTCTGCTTGAAGGTCACTCCGTCTAGACAGGATTCATTTTATAAGTAACCATGAAAAGATTACGTTCTCAAATTTTCTAGTTTGTGAAATTAAACCACTGAAGCACTGTAATTGTTCGCTTGAATGTTCAAATTTATTAAGGTAAGTCCATTGATTTTATTTTAATATCTTTGCATTATGAATTTTTTTTATAAGTTATTATTAGGAAATTTCAATATTATTCTCTTATCTTTCTAGAAGAATTCCACAAAAGAAACACATTTCGTTTAAATTAATCACTGTAACTTCTTTTATTATTATTAAACATCTACTGGTCACAAATTACATTTTTTAAAAAACTGTTTCAAATTTTGTACACAGTACACATTCTTCTTCTTAGGGTGCTTTGTCTCTTACGAGACGTAGCGATCTTCTCTCCTATGCTTGTGTTGCGTGTTTAGAGTGCCACAGACATAGAGGACCTACAGCTTAACGTGGGCTCCGAACCACGGGAAGTGTAAACACTTCTACTCCAGAGAAGATTTACTAGGCAGAATACCTCGCTGGTTTGCCATTGCCTTGCGAGGGAGAACGGCCGTTAAAAATCCGATGTTCCGGTACTGGGAATTGAACCCAGGACCCTCAGCGTAGAAGTCTAACGCGCTAACCTCTAGCCTCTTTTACAATAAAATTACATTTAGCACAGCTTCAAATTTGCGTGCATCTAGATCGATGGCCAAAAAGGAACTGACTTCAATTTTTCTTGCCAGAAACCTCTACAAAAATTAACAACAACGCAACGTTACATAGCAACGTCCCAAAAACAGAGATGAAATTTGAAACAAATGCAAGTGGAAGTTTATAATTAAATTTAAAACAATTAATACTGAGCTTATAAATAATCCTATCAAAAAACTAATTTCAGATCCGAAATCCCTGAATTTTTATCTACATTTAGATACCCCACTTGCCATATTTTAAATGACAAAATTTTACATTTTTAAAATATAGTTAACTTTGCAAAATAAACTCTAAAACCTTACAAAAGCACAACTAACACACTCCTAAGATCATGACACAAGTTTTATAACACATAAACATCCTATAAAACAGATATATACAACTTAATTTATCAAAATTCTAAACTTAACCTATAACTTTCGATATTTATATAAAAACGCAATTATCGTTAACTAAACAATACTATTCAACAAATAAACCTAACAAATACCTTCCTAGATGCAATACACCACTTATTCAGCTAACATAAAACCATATTGTAACAGAATTATTTATAAATCAACTATAAACTTAAATTAACTACAATCTTTGAGTTTTAGGGCTCTGGTACAGTCCAAAAAGACCCCCATCATCAACCACAACGAGTAATAAATCACACAACAGGATTTCAAATAGTCAAACACAGCAAAATCTCACATGGAGTCCACATTTCCTAAAATGATGTAACGTACGAAGTATCGGAAACACTTCTTACATAAAACAGGTTTATAAAAACATTTTTAACCATAACATTTCATTAATTGATATAAATTACGACATTGTTAAACTATCTAGACTATGTTTCAGGTTAAATTATGGAATTTAATACCAGTAAATATCCTTTTAAAAATATATCAGTCCTTCCGAAGGTAGTATAAGTGTAGTTTAAGGCATGATAAGGACATTTAACAATATTTAATAATAATTACATTAATTTAATATAAATATCATGGCAATATATATATATATATATATATATATATATATATATATATCTGCCGGTACTATGGATTATTCAGTTACATTTTGCATATCCTTAACAGTGGCAAAAAGCCATCCTAAAAGAAACCGTTCAAATTATAGAATGAAGAACGATATGAAATAATTTTCACCATAAACAAGGCGCCCCCAGTCGTGAAATAGCTATGAAAGTGTAGTGCGATCAATCCACAGTTTTAATAGTGTGTATTGCGGAGGACGAGCCTGGCAGACAGACGTGTTAGTTTGACAGATTTAACCAAAACATAGTATAAAGCTACTGGTGTAAGTGTATGCACTTTTATTGTAAGACGGATATTTCTTAAATCTGGACTTAGGGGTTGCAAATCACGGAAGAAACCTCTCTTGTCAGAAAAACAGAGGCTCCACCGTTTGAGATTGGGAAAGTATCATCGCCATTGGGCCCAGAACAATGACAGAAGGTATTATTTAGTGATTAATTACCTTTAAGATTAACAATCATGCTGGAAGCACATATGTAAGAATATTTCCCGGAGAAGATTTTTCACGACAGTGTATTCTACCAACAATTAAACATCGAATCTCTGCCATGATATGAGGTTGCATGTCTGCTGAAGGTGTTGGTAGACTGCATGTTGTATCTGGCATGATGGATGCAACCAAATACATTGATGTTCTACAGGAGCAGATGCTGCCTAGTGGAAAAGAGTTATTTCCTGACAAAATCTTTCTCTTTCATCAGATCATAATGTTCCTTGCCACATAGCAGGATCAACATTTAAGCTATTATTATTTCTATTATTGTGTTTAAGTACCTGTATTATACTAAAATGGGTTTAAACTGCAATTTTTCTTATTTGTTCAACTGATGCAGACGTTTTTCACACCACTGTACTTATAACCAACCTGTAATTACTTACCTTGTTTTCCCGAGGTTTCTGCATTACTACATACGTAGTATTCTTGCAACGTGTGAATTGTTTGCATGTCTGAGACTGAACTATAAACAAATGATAGTTTTAACAACTGTCCAAGTAATAAATCTATTCACCTATCTCTTAATACTTACAGAACTGTCTTTATTTGTTTATATTTTTAAAATGCATTTTATAGCGACGATATACGCTTTGAGGTTAAGTTCACTTTGTCTGTGGTCACATACGAAGAAATACACACAAGGTACGACCGGCACGTTACATGACAGCTATGACATGCCTTGTAGCACTCACAGCCCATCCTATTTTAAAACTTTTTAACGTTGTATTGAACGGTTTCCGATAGTTTGCTGTGGAAATATTATCGGTGTAAGGTTTGTCAAAAAACGATTTATTTTTACGTAGACAGGTTCACCTACTGTGACTAATTGACCTGTTAGTCAACCAGTATTCGCAGTTAGGTCATATATTTTGAACGAATCTATTGTGCAAACACAGAGACGTTTTCGCTGTAAATTTAGTTTGTCACCGCTTGGACAAACTCGTTCAAGGAATGTGATTTTGAGATGTGGTACCGATTTTAAAGAAGGAGGCTTTATAAAGTTTAAATATCATAGTAGTACTCCTACAGTTCGTACACCAGAGAATATTGAAAGAGTTAGAATATCAGCTCAGCGAAGTCTATAACGTGCTGCAATTCGACAATTCAACTTGAGAATCCACCCGTACAAAATACAGACTGCCCAATAATTCAATGAGAACGATAATGTTAATGTCTTAAGTTTTGTAGACAAATGTTGATGAAATACTGAAGATGATGTAGAAGTCCTCAATAAAAGAATCATGTCAGATGAACCCCACCTCCATCTTACCAAATATGTAAACAAATACAGCTTCGTTACTGGGCAGCAGAAAATCCAAGAGAGTTGCATGAAAAACCTCTTCATGATTAGAAGGTGAATATAGACTTTTCGACCATACTTTTTCTATCAAGGCGTTACATTTAATTTTCATAGCTATATTGCTATGTTAAAAAATATTGTAATTCCGGAGCCACGACGAATGAGACACAATAGTGGTTGGTTTCAACAAGATAGTGCTACTGCACAGACGGCAAGGTAGACTATCGACGTTTTACGTCGCATGTTCCCTTATCGATGTGGGACGTTATTACTTGGGCGGAAAGATCTCCCGATTTAACTGTTCCTGATTTTTCTGTTTTGGCAGTTCTTTAAGTCTAAAGTTACCACACACGCCCTCAAACAATTGGGAAGCTGAAAAGCGAAATTCAGGAAGAAATAATGTTGTTAAATGTTAACGAAGATATACTTCAGACTGTTGTAAACTTTACTTAGTATAGTTTCAATTTCCTCCAAAATTGGTTCACATATTTTGTTGGTCCCTCTACAGTAAGCTATGAAAAAACCGTTCAGTTCAATTGCAGGAAAAACACTCTTCAGTTCAAGTAAATACCAACCTGAATATATATTTTCATAAAAATGAAGGCGGAACAAGTCAAACTGGCTTAATTCTTGATGCTGATGATGATGATGATAAAAATATGTTGGGCTTCTAAAATAATTTGTAATTCGTTGTATTGTCAGCGACATAGTTAGAAATGACTTAAATACCTCCTAGTTTTACAAGTGAATGAGTTTTACCTTTACCTTTGAATCAATATTGTAAATATTACTTCCTCCTGACGATTCTAATGTTACAAAATTGAATGAAGGAAGTATTAAAACATATTTTCAAAATGTTGTGTCCCCTTCTATAGGCAGCAATCTGGAACTCAGACGGTTCAAAATTGCTTTTATAGTTTTTATCATTTTCATTCCTCTTGCCGCTCTCGCAAGAAGCTAATTATTGTAATAAATCATCAGACTTTAATTATTCCGCATATTCAGAACACTTTAAGGGATTGAAATTATTGATTGGTAGATATTCAACTTTTGGAGGTAAAAGCTTTAAATATTTAAGTAGTTATAAAGTGTTACACTTAGCCTTCGAAGTTGGTTTATTGAATATTGACAATACTGTGCTGATATTACTGTATAGCTATCCATATCTCTCTCTCTCTCTCTAAGTCTTCAGTCTCTTCACTGGTTTGACGTATGTTTCCAATCTAACCATAAGTATAAAAAAAATAATTATATTTCCTCATCGAAGCAGTTGCACTTTGGTAATTGCTAACAACACAACTGTGTTTTAAATTAAAAATTTTGAAGCTGCAAAATTGCTTAGAAGTACTCGATTACGATTGGTATACATCTTGAAATACGAGCCCTAAGAGTTCTAACAATAAATAATTTATTCCGGTAGAAATTTGTAGGGAACTTAGTAGCTTATAGTATTAGTAAATGTCTCTATTGATCGATAATTTGATGTTGCACCAAGATTACGGCGAAAATTTATTTGTATAGGTTATTTCTAAGTGAAAGTGTACATCCTCATAATCATTTTCATTTGAAACATAATCACATACAGGATTTCCCTAAATTATAGGTACAAACTTTGAGGGCTTATTCTATCACCAAAAATAAGATAATACGTTTATATAAACATGTGGTAGGAATGCTTTGTTACGCAGATACAGCGACCCAAAGGAGAAGATATAAAGTTACTCTTTTGACGATAATTCAGCCAGTGTTCATATTGACTGAGTTATCGCCAAAAAATTTTCTGTCTCCTTACGAAGCATTTCCGGATACACGTTTATAGTAACTTTTTTCCTTATTGGCTGTAAAATACAAAGTTTGTACCTAGGGACACCCTGTATACATAAGATACACACTATAGTATATTTGAATGACATTGCAGATTTTTGGTTGGTCCGGTATAAAATAGAAATTAGAGATGGTTAATCTTCCTTCATCTTCCTGTTTCTCTTCCTGTTTCTCTTCCTGTTCCTCTTTCTCCCCGTCCTCTTCCTCTTCTTCTTCCTCCTCCCCCTTCCTCTTCCTCTACCTCTTCTTCTTCCTCTTTCTCTTCCTTTTCCTCCTCTTCCTCTTCCTCTTCTTCTTCCTCCTCCCCCTTCCTCTGCTTCTACCTCTTCTTCTTCTTCCTCTTCCTCTTCTTCTCCCTCTCCTTCTTCTTCTTCCTCTTCTTCTCCCTCTCCTTCTTCTTTTTCTTCTTCTTCGCCTTCTTCTTCTTCTTCTTCGAGTGCTTTATCGCTTACGAGACGTAACGATCTTCTGTTGTACGTTTTAAAATGCAACTGACTCCCTCTGGACGACATTGATTCTGTTCATGATATGATTTTAGAAAATCGACGTATTGGGATTAAGAATATTGTAGAAGCATTGCACATTTCCTATAGAGAACCTACGGCTTAACGTGGGCTTCGAACCGCGGGAAATTTTCTTGCGAGGGAGAACGACTGTTAAAATTTCGAAGTTCTGGTACTGGGAATTGAACCCAGGGCTTTCCGCGAATAAGTCGCACGGGCCAACCTCTAGCCCACGGCCGCGTCACAACTTTAAATTAAGAAAGTTTCATTCTAATGCTGATGCCATCAAGTAGTGTGTCTTACGACGGTTATTCCCTGTTCACACTTAATAATATATGAGTACTAATCTTATGCTTAATAAACAACTAAGGAAGTGTTCAAACTTGATAATTGGAATGACAATGTGCTGCTATACTGTATCCGAAGGCGGCGCATGAAGTAATACAAAGTAAAAATTTGTCAAATCGTTTTTGATATCTTCTTCTGAATAAATTTATTTAAGGATTGATTAGTCTGTAATAAAAGTAATTTCAATTGCCAGGCATACCAAAATAATATATTGTGAAATTGGCCGTGTTGAGAGTATTAGCAGTCACGTAAAACACATGGCTTATGGATGAATCATGTCAACTGAAATACACGAAACTCAATTAAGTTACTTACTGCTGACAAAGGAATATTCAAATTATCAGTTAACAGGATTTAAACAATCCTTGTAAAATATAATCCTGTCAAAAGCTGGACGGAAATGATTTCAAAATTTACTTTTAGCGAACTTAGTAAGTTAAACAACAAACGAGCGTATTATTTCAACTAAATCATGGGCGCTGAATAGTTGAACATGGAAAATACATATTCGTGGATAAATGTTGCTACTCCTAGTAACAATAAATAAAATGCAATTTTTTTTCAAAATCCTCTGACGCTTAAGTATGTTAAAATCTATAATAAATTATAAATACATTTTTTGGCAATAAAATTGCTATTTTCACTATGTTGATGCCTCCGCTTGAGACAGAAGCCATGCACTGGCCTAATACTCTAGCTGGGGCTCAAAACAGACATGTTCTCATCTACATGTCCTAAAATTTGTTTATTTGATTAAATACTAATAGTGTTTATAATACCAATGCTACAAAATAATCTTTAATAAATCGCGATTAAACAGAATATATACATGAAAACTAACCAAATATAATATAACCTCTCACTACAATCAAATTAAATGCTTATTTTTATTCGTTTCATTTTGTTTAATCACAATTTATTAGTAATTGTAGTTATATAGCTTCGAAAGAGGTTTAAAAGAAATTAATTCACAGAACTTCATTTGCAAAAATATAAAACAGTAACAACGTCTCTGGGACTGCTATTAGGACAACATAAGTTACTGCCGCAAGCCAGTACATCTACATATTGTGGTTTTCAGTATTACAAAATAATTAATTTATGTATAAAAATATTGTTTTCATTTATGTATCTGCTACTGGCAAAAAACTTTTTGGAAAATTGTTCACAACATTTGTGTATTAACATTTTTCAATTCATGTTCAAACGATAAACACTACGCATACGTCTCAGTAATGTTTTTCCCGGCGGATATTATATTCAAAGACTTGACAATAGTGATACTCATAATAGAATTATATCAATAATCGAATGATTAGTATTCAAATGATTTTAATAATCGAGATATTTATTCGAATTAGTTATTCGAATCTAAAATGCTCGCGCATTTTGGCAATGCCTTTCGAATGATGACTCCCTGGCTCTTTTTTCGAATTTTTTCGGTTCTCTGTTCTATATTTATTTAAATTTCTGCACAGTGTAAAATTAACCTGATTGAAAACACCGTTGCCTGGTTTTCCGTGTTATATTATAAGTTACTAAATATTAACCATATTCTAATTCTTTCATTATAATTGATTAGTAGTTTATGTATTTATAGGCGTAATTATGACGACCAATTTAGACGCTCAATTTTTTAAACGGAAAGGCAATATGAAACTGCGAACAGATTACAAATGATCGTAACTGAGTAAGATCCAAAAATTTGGTTTATTTGATATTCTTAAACAGTCACATAAGTTGTTGATATACTTTCATTCATACCTATTTTATGACAATAATACATTTAATTGAGTAATAAGCAATCTAAGGCTTTATACAAATAATATTTTTTAATTTAAGTATGGAACAGTAGAAATAAATAATTGTAATCTGAGCCTGCCCGGTTTGAAATTAAAAAAACATATTTTAACTCAGTTGCAGATGCGACCCCATCACGCAGAACGTCAACATCAAATAAATATGTTACTTTGTAGTTTATCTTTCATTATTTTCTCGAACTACACATTCATTCGTATATTACTCAAATTATATACCTGCACAAACGATATTTCGATTACCAGCCGAAAATTGAAACGAAAGTAATTTGAGAAGGGTTTCGTTATTCGAATGAATTATTATCATCTCGGAGATGCATGCTTAACCTAATATTACGAATTGTTTCGTTACAGATGCGCGCGTCGCTAGGAACGTATTCGAGAAGTTTTATCATTCGAATGAAGTACTCGGAGATGCATGCATATCCGAATAGGTATTACGAATTGTTTCATTCTAGATGCGCGTGTCGCTTCCAGCGTATTCGAGAAGTTTTTATCATTCGAATGATCGTATTTCGGAGTTGCTTGCATATCCGAATATTTCGTATTGTTTCGTCGCGATGTGCCCATCGCTTCGAACGTAATCAAGAAGTTTTTATCATTCGAATGAATTACTTGCAGCTGGGAGATGCATACATAACCAAATATTTCTAATTGTTTCATTCGAGATGGGCGCGTTGCTAAAGTTTCTATCAACGGAATAAATTACTCGTATCTAGGAGATGCATGCATAATCGAATATTTCTAGTTATTCGATTCGAAATGCGCGCGTCGATACGAATGTATTTAAGAAGTTTCTATCATTCGATTGAATTACTCACATCTCGATATATTCCGAAATATCTGCATAATCGAATATTTAGAATGATTTCATTCTAGATACGCGATACGTTAAGTATGAGCCGTACATTTACTAACCTCAACTTAAACGGAAGTGAAGAATTGAATAAACTTATTGATAATAATATGGTTAAAATAACATCATCTTAAATAACCACTGATTTATGGTTTAACAAGACGGAAATCTTTCTTCATTGTGGTTTTCAATTTACTTTAACCACATGTGTAGAGTATTCGTATTATACGCCCTAAATCAGCCGATATACCTAATTCATTCAAACATCTAATCAATAATATAGGAAATTTTAATGGAAATACGCATCACTTTAATGCAAATAAAACATCAACATTTATTGTCCATTTAACTAGCACGATATATCAATAGTAATATGTATGTATAAAATTTGTGGTTACATTTACGCCACGGTGCACAAGTTTAAAGAACATTGTTTGATCTACCGAGAGCATGTAGCCATTTAAAGTTTGCAAATTAAGTTTATCACAAGTTAAGGCGTTCTTGCTAGAAAAGCCTCAAAGATATTGTTAACTGGTACAGGAAATTTGAAAGCTCTATAATAACTTTTGGGTCGGCGCTAAGGCAATGGCTTTAGAGCTATATTGACTAAGGCCCTACAGTGTAGGTGTATTGAAAAAAGCTTTCTTTAAAACACCTGCGTACCTTCAATTAAGTGAAACGCATTACGTTTTTGAACATCTTTACGTTATATTGCTTAAGTTGTATTGTTCTTTTTACTTTCTTAGTGCAATTAGGAATAACTTTTTAGTGTAACTGAATATTTACAGTGAAGTAAAGTTCTGCATCTCCAATGTCCGTAATTGTTTCTTAGAGTTTACCGTAATATTTTTTGATAATTTCTGAAAAATAAATTTACCGATCTTACTATTAATAATAACAAATACGAGGGCAACCTTTCAAGTTTTTAAAAATGACCACTAGATGGCGCTATTGAGATGTTTCATTACTATTTTCGTAAAATTTGCTACAATTGTTATTGTGAATACAGTGGCAGTTTAGAAATTGACCAAGTAGTTTGTTTACAGTGAATGCTTAAGAAAGCAATTTTGTGAAAAAATGGAAATTTCACGTGAAGGTATTTGTTGGATGATTTTTTACGATTATAGTAAAGGCCTAACTCAACAACAACGCATAGGATCGCTTCGTTCAACTATTGGTAATGAAACACCATCAGAAAAGATTGTTTACAATTGGTTTGCAGAATTTCGTTGTGGTCGTGCTTCCGTCAGTGATGAATTTCGCAAAGGTCAACCAAAATCGGTTGTTATTCCAAAATACATCGATGCTGTGCGCAACATGATTGAAGAAGATCGGCAAGTGACTTACAGTGAGATAGAGGCATCCTTAAGCATATCGAAGACTGCAGTACATTCGATTATTCATGAACATTTAGCTGTGAAAAAGATCTGTTCCCGATCGATTCGGCATAATTTGACCGTAGCTCAAAAAAGGCTCGTGTTAATACGTGTCAGGAAATGCTCAAACAATTCGACCAAGGAATTCCAAAATCCGTATACTACATCATAACATGTGACGAAACTAGGATATATTTATATGACCCCGAAACTAAGCAACAATCCATTTTATGTTTGTTCCAACATCAACCGAATCCCACAAAAGTTGTTCGTTCTCGAAGCTTTTCCAAGAACATAATCGCTTGTTTCGATTGTATTGGACATGTCGCAATCATTCCTTTAGAGGATCGAAAAACAGTTAACGCTGAATTATATACAACAATTTGTTTGCCAGAAGTCATCGACGAAATCAGGAACAACAATCGAAAACGTTGCATCATTCTTCATCATGAGAATGCCAGCTCTCACATAGCGCGTCAAACAATAAATTATTTGAAGGAAAAAACATCGAATTAATGTCTCATTGCCCGTATTCACCTGATTTGTCGATTAACGACTTCTTTGTGTTCCCTAATGTCAAGCAAAAAATGCGTGGATAGCGATTTTCATAACCTCAAGAAACTGTTGAAGCCTTCAAAAACAATGTTTTTGAGATACCAAGTTCAGTGTGGAAAAAATGTATCGAGAATTGGTTTGAACGCATGTTAAAGTGTATAAATCTTGATGATGATGATGCGCGTTATGCAAAACCTGGGGGCTGAAGCCTAAAATCATATTCTAGTTTTATACGGCTGTAGTACGCCCGCTGTTAAGATACGCCGCCCTTGTCTGGTGGCCACGATCAGAACTGACCACTACAAGGACGACACTCGCCCGTGTGCAAAGATTAGCTTGTCTGGGCATTACGGGCGCAATGCGAACAACCCCGACAGCGGCCATGGAAGTGCTGCTGGGACTCGCGCCCCTTCACCTTGTCATTGAAGCCGAGGCTCGAACGTCAACGCATAAGCTGATTTGTACGGGGCAATGGAAACCGACTCAAGAAAACGTAGGACATGCCAGAGTTGCCTCCAAACTGAAGGCGCTCACTCCCGTTTCTTCAATGGGAAGTAATGGCATGACCTCCTACGTCGCTTTTAGTAAACCCTATAAGGTTCACATCCCTCTCCGGGAAGAATGGTTCTCGGACGATCGACCTTTTCTTAAACCCAGTGGCCTAGTTTGTTATACAGACGGGTCACGGAATAGGGAAGGTACCGGCGCTGGTGTATAAGGGACAAACCCAGGGTCAAATTCAAATTTGCCCTAGGCAAGTATCTTAAATACATCTATATTTGCTGGGACAGTCAAGATGCCATTAAGGCCCTAATATCTCCAAAGATAGGGTCTAGACTTGTTGAAGAATGTCGATCCACACTCGTCAAACACTCAGCTGAGAATTACGTGAAAATCCTATGGGTTCCGGGCCATAGTGGAATAAGTGGCAATGAGGAAGCTGATGCCCTAGCTGTGGCTAGGGCCTTTGAACCTTTAATAGGACCAGAGCCGGCTTTTGGAATAGACCCCAAACATGTGAGGCACGAGATCTGGAATCACGCAAACGCCCAATTTCAGCACTCTTGGACCTCCAGACTCACACCCAGACAGGCTAGAGCCTTCATCAAGAGCCCTACGCCTAAATCGGTAGATTATATTCTGAATCCTCCTTACAGGCCATGGACACCTGAACAGTCATCTCCACACTATAGGGATTGTGTTAAACAACTAGTGTAGGAAATGTCAAGAACAAGGGGAAACCTCTGAACATGTCCTCTGCAAATTCAAGGCATTAGCGGCCTTAAGACACAAACACCTTGGCTCCCGCTTTCTTGAACCAAGAGACATCAAGACACGCCTTTGAACAGGATTCTGTCCTTCGCCGAAGCGACGGACCTGTTCAGGGAATGAAGTCTTTTGTAACCCCTGGGGAGCACAATGGGCCCTGATGGCCTAAGTACAGGAGCTTGCTCCGACCCATAGAAATCATCATGTATAAATCTTAAAGGCGAATATTGTAAAAGCAATAAAACAGTTTCCTACAAAAGAATTTTTTCTTTCCTAATTTTTGTGAAAACTTATGTCACTATGTCATTAGTTTATCTGCTACTGTGATTTTGAACTTCTTTAAATAAATTGTAAGTGACGCTGTTGCTTAATTCCTTAATCATTTACCTATTATTCTGAGGAATATTGAAATGATTACACATTTCTTCTCTGCCACATTAAAGATCATTTATTTGAGATATACCTTTGGTATTTTAACTATACAAACCCTGCACTGAATTTTAGCTAATAATTTTACAATCAAAGTTACACCATGTTCTCGCGGAAGAAACTGGTCGACTTATCCGACAAAAAATCCTTAATAAACTGCAGTATAATCAATCAACCGTCGTTCGATTAATTAGGAAGTATGCCCAAAGAAGACCGAAGATAATCCCCGAAGTGGTCGACCAAAAATAGCTTCCGCTAAAGATTTTGCTGTTTTTAGAAGAATCAGTCTAGCTGCTTCAACCCTACAGAAGTGACAAAATTAAGACCAGGAACTACTAGTGTGTTTATATACATCTGTCTTCAGAAAAAGACTTCTTAATTTTGGACTCCCAGGATGAAAAGCAAGCAAGAATCTACTGCCTTCCGAGAAACACACTCAACCGTTTGCTATGGACTCCAGAACAGCGGCAAACGTGCTACTCAGTGATGTAATACGTATGTTGGAGGGTTTCCTGGAACAAACTTCCTACCAAAATATATACTTTTAACAATAAATCACCTAACGTCTGCTGTGGTGTGTGCGCATGTCTACGAAAGGAGTTGGATAACACACAGGACTGACCAAATGGGAGGTGTAGAGGGTGCAAGACACCCGGACCCTGGATTACACAAGGGGCCCCGAGAAAGGTGATACATCCGCTTATATAAGAATACCGAGTTTCAACTGCATAACTGAAGAAGATAAGTTTCAGGATATTTCAGAAATACTTATAGATATCTTGAAAGTCAATACATTTTCGTAGGGGGCATACATTTACGCAACCTTCTCTAATTTAACCGACTTGTCTCTTAAGGTTGCCGAGATCTCCATGTGCATCTTCTTATCTCGGACACCGTGTATATTGTAGGGACCGGTCATTTATAATAAGTTCAACGGTAGAGTTTATAATATTGTCTAGCATTAACAATATTAGCAAATTATTCAAAAAAAAAAACACTATTATACTTAATTTAGCTTTCGATATAATAACTTAATTTAACATTGTAATACTAAATTTAGGATTATAATTTGACAAATTATTTAAAGGAAGATAAGGTTATAACATAAAATGTGAGTATTTCAGAAAACATTTTTGAGGTATGAATTCTGAAAGAATACATTGTCTGAAATGGCAGAAGATGAAGTACCAAATACGGCGAAGAATTTGGGGGAATTTTTTCAATATTCTAGTTGATATATTTATAGGAGAAATAAAAAAAATTTGAGAAATCATTGTAATACAAGAATTTTTTTATGAAAAGAGATATAAATTATTCACATGGCATAAATAACAATTACAATAAACTTTTTCCAATGCACTACCTATACTGAGCATTTTATTTACATTACGTATGACTATAGCAGATGCGAAACTTCTTCAAGCAATTTAAAGCTAATTCAAAATCACATTTGTTCAACAAAATGATTAAACTGATTACTATGATATGTACTAATAAAAACATTTGTAAGTATTTGAATTTTGTCGTATTATGAATAATATGGCACTAAAATTCATATATTATAAATGTATAATAAACCGTAATTGTCGAATAAAAGATTTCTTACTCCTATGTAGTGATAGGCATAATCGCATGATTTCAATAATCGAATGACTAGTATTCAAATGATCTTAATAATAGAGATATTCATTCGGATTAATCATTCGAATCGAAAATGAACGTGCATTTCGGCAGTGCTAGAAATGTCTGGCATCCTGCTCTTATTTCGAATTGCTTTTTCGCTTTTCGACTGCATTCTCTTCTGTATTTATTGAAATTCCGTCACATTATAAATGCTGTATTATGGTTTTCCCTCTTATATTTATTATAAGTTATTAAGTATTAACGATATTTCCAATTATTTCTTATAATTGATTAATAGTTTATATCATAATACGCGTAATCACGACGAAAAAATGTGCCACTAGATTTTTTAAGCGGAAAGGTAATATCAAAAGCTGGACAGATTATAAAAAATCCTAACTGATTAAGATCTAAAAATTTGTTTATTTAATAGTTTTAAACAGTGCACAGTACACATAAATTACTGAATTATTTTATTTATTTGTCTAGTTTATGAAAATAATTGAATAATAATCAATCTAAAAAATTCTACAATTTATATTTTTGGATGTAAACATGAAAAAGTAGCAATAAATAATTGTAACTTAAGCCTGTCCAGTTCGAAATTCTAAAAATGTATTTTGCTAACTTAGTTGCATAGGCGGCCCCATATCACAGAACAACTCAAATAAGTTACTTTGTAGTGTATCTTCTAGTATTTTCTCAAATTACAAATTCATTCGTATACGACTCAAATTATATACCGAGACAACCGATTTTTCGATTACGCGCGGAACAATGAAATGGAAGTAATCCGAAACGTTTTTATCATTCGAATGAAATACTCGCATCTCAAGATATTTCGAAATATAGGCATAATCGAATATTTCGAATGATTTCATTCGAGATACATCTATCACTACTCCTTTGTTTATTGTGTTTATATAATATTATACGTATTTATGACACTAATATAATGTGCATTTTTATTAGGGGTTGGTTGTGATTATTAAAATTATGATTTGTTTATTCAACATTGACGTCTCTATGTATGTTTGTTCACGATGTTTCAAAAACTATTAAATGTAGTCGTAATACAGTTTTGGGACACCAAAAAATTACTTGCAACTAAGCCCCTTCATGGCAAAGGCCTGCCTTGGGGACACATGTGGACTATGGGATATTGAAAGCCGCAAAATACATAACAATACTGCAGAATAAGATTTTGCGTACTAGCAAAGATTTGTAAGAAAAACACGAGTTTCCGGGATAACAATGAACCTAGCCACCGAAGAAAAGTGATTCAATATCGGATATAGGCTAATAAATTCGATAGAATGGTGTGACCAGCTCAATCACCAGATCTTAATCCCTTTTTCTGTCGAAAGATGGTTAACAGACGTTTTAATGAAAAAAAAATTAAATTAATCAAAGCCCTAATTAAACTGCATCTTCAAGGAAGAACTAGGAAAACTGATAGAGAAAGAGATGCAAATTAATCCTCAAGAATAAGAGCAATCCATTATTAATTATTCTCCTATTAAATGTAATATCGCAGGGTTCGATTTAAATTGCAATAATAAAATGGACGTAATTTTAAACAAATCTTTTATTTTAAACAGTTTTGCCTTGTAAAGTTACATTTTGATGTGTTGGGTTCACTGTTATAGTATTCATGAAAGTCCACCTTATTGTGAATTAATTATGCATTTTTCTTCTGAATGGCCAAATAGAGAACAAGTTACTGCTTAGCAACCACCCGTCTCTTGTCAGTCATCGTAACAGCACAGTTGTGTCTGTTTTTTTTTCCAGTTTTCAAAGTAATGCAGGACTTCTTCACACCACTCTATCATCCATAAGTAATTTAACACTTCAATCAATTAAAACTACACACTTTACATTTAGATAATTGCAGCATGAAATGTAGTTTAGTCCCTTCATTCCACTGAATCTTTTAGCATAAATAAAAACAAGAAAATTTTAAAAGAGCAATATCTTTACCAAACGTGAACTAATTTGATAGGTAACGTACTAAAACGTCTCAGAAGCACTTTAATATCTAAAACTTAAGTAGTTTCATACATCTGCTCCTTTTACCATCAAAACCAATATAGGGAGTGTGCTGTCAATTACGACTAGATACAGTTGATTTTCGTTTTCCGAGGAAAATGGTCTATTGCGAACAGTAATATCTAAAAAGACTACATTGAAGTATACAAAACTTTTAACGTAGTTAAGTGTTTTAGTTTCAATCTACACACTCATGTATATTTAATGTTTTATGAAAACAGTGTCAGTTATTCTGTAACATTTCATGCAATATTCATAAATAAAAATGAGAAGTTAATATTTAAAACTAAAACATCATGGTACTACTTCATTCTAGGTCTGCACTTAAATCTTGGGAATTCAAAAACTAAACATCTTTTTTCATACTGTTATATATATATATATACACATATATGTATATATATATAT
>JABXWE010022273.1:0-36385 GCA_014611495.1 Limonius californicus | reverse complement strand
ACTCTAACGGTTCTCTCTCTCTAGCAAGACGAGAAAATGGTGGAAAACACCGCCTCAGGACAGACCCAGCGACGATATTTCCCGAAAGGAACCTTACATCAGGACAAACACAGCCGTAAGGGGGAGAAAGAGAAACGGGATTGGAAAAAGCACTACCTCAGGTCAAACGCAGCGATGGTGATTTCCAGAAGGAACCTTACGTCAGGACAAACGCAGCCGTAAGGGGGAATGAAAGGTGCAAGAGAGAGAGGGGAAGCGAGAGAGAGAGAGAGAGAGGGTGCGAGATATGTATTGGGCGAGAGAGAGAGAGGGTGCGAGATATGTATTGGGCGAGAGAGAGAGAGAGAGAACGGTATACACAATGAATTAAATCAAATAGTGCCGGAATAATACAAGTGCTTACCCAAGCGGTGCGTCGGGGTTGGAGCGTACCTTACTGTCTTCTTCGCTGGTAGACTGGAACTGCTGGATCGGTGGAAGTAACTGCCCGTTTAATGCTCGAGGGGCTGTATTTATACCCGCTGGTTAACGGTATTTACAAAATTCGGTTCAATTCACGCATTTCTGCCGAGAGCAGGAGACACCTCGATGCCCCACTGCTTTGCGCCGGAGATGCGGTTATCAGATTTCCACGCGTAAATGCATTTCTAATAAACTAAATTTACAATATTCGGACATAAATATGAATGCTAATTGTTCGGATATAAACGTAACTGGTAATTAACATAACTCTAATAACGGCATTAAAATAAAACGGTATCTAGTACTGCTAATAAAATGGAATGTGAATTCGTAATGTTGCTAAACGGCGCAAAAATAAATAAATTACCTTATTCGGTTTTAAATATAAATTCAACAGTACATAAATGCATTTATATAAATCGGTAACACTCACAAAATCGAAGCAAATAAATATTAACGGTGCTTGAAATTATTCCCAATAATGGTATCTAACTAAAACAGCCTCTGATAAGGATAACAAAATAAACCAGAAATGCAACAGGTGGTGATACGGCACATAATAAACAAATTACTTTAAGTGGCTATGAAATGTAAAACATTAAATCAACGGTTAGTAATTATATTCACATGCATCGGTGAATATTCAAATAATACGGGGTGCATTCGGAAAATCATCGGTCGGTACACAATAATATTACTAAAAATCAATCAAATAAGCTTCTAAACAAAACGGCATAACGTAGTTATGTAAACAACTGAAACGGAGTCCTAAAAGTCAAAATAAACATAAAAAAAATAGTAACGCTTCGTTACAGTAGTTCTACGAAGATAATAAATATTTTTGGTTAGAAATCCTTTATAGAAGCAAGCGAACCTTTGAAAATCGCATTATAAAACGCTGATTTTTATTATCATGGTGAGACTCTACACCCATGAAGGTGTTTGGTCTGCAATCCGGAAGGTAAGAGCTCCTGCATCCTTGCTCTCACACCCGGTTGTTATGTACCAAAGTCATAAGACATGGTGATGTGATGGGCGCATTAGACAACCGCGCCCACCAGGCATTGAGTCGGGGATTTGAACTCCCGATGTCGCAGCGGAGCCCAGTACTCTGCGCCACACTGGCGCTTACTTTTTATTACTACAAACATATGCTACTAACAATCACTGTAAATATAAAAAAACAACAACTATTATTAAACTATTTCATGACGTGCTACATGTAATTCTGTAATTACTCATTTGGGGTTATTGAAATATCGAGCATGTTGTCGTACGCACTTGCGAGATTAACTGTTGCTTTTGTATATTTAAACTAAACTGTACGAACTAATTAAAGCCTCATTTTCTTAATTTTTGAAACTTAACAAGAACTTTATAAACACGTTCGATATAAAAACTTACGGTTTAATAATTGAACAAATTTCTCATTGAAAACTATGTGATGTACCTTTCATCCGCATATAGGACGGCGGAAAAAGAAACACATTTTTTGTAACTGTAGGCCCAATCTGAGCATATGAAAATAATAAAAACAATACACGATTGCCTTGAAAATTTGCTATTTTGGTTTTTCAAATAAATAATTTATTCTTTCGCCGTATCGAGAAAGTCCAATTTTTCTGCTTCTATTGAAATCCAAATTCTTGAAATAAATATAGTCCACTTTCTTATAACGACAAAAACTTTCGTTGTTAGAAAATAGTAGAAATAAATATGTATGTAAATGCCTCATTTTATTAAACTTCCTTGAATACACCTCGTAGTTAAGAACCCGTAGGTAGTTTTGTTAGGGACCTCGGTGTAGCAGTGCGGTACGCTCTGCCACTCGAGGTCATAGTGAAATACGGCCGATCAGTCGTGTGTTCGAACCCAGGAGGAGGCGACCGTTTTTTACTTAGTTAAATTTAGGGTACATGTTGCATGAATTGTTAATGTATAAGGGAAGTCCGCACCCCTCTGAACTAATGCTAACAACGATTCCGGGGGGTGGGCGACTGCAGTATAATGAATGAACGAAAAAAAGGTAGTTTTTGTTAAACTATTAATCAGATATTTTCAAATACAACAACTTTTTTTGAAGGGTTTTTAAGATTTATATAGGTAGTATTTTGCTGGTTCTTGTGAAAACATGATGCAGCGCTACTTTGATACTGCTAGTCATTCTGGAAGTGCCTCCTTTGGAACTACTCCATATAAGCAAAATTCATAGTTAGGATGTACAATGGACCAAATATAGCCCGACAGCAAAGAGGTGATTCGAAAACTGCGTCCTAATCTCGCTCAAACAGCAACAACAGCACCAATACCTAACCAATACTGCTTGTCAATTCAAATAACTGAAATTTGATTTTATATTACTAGGGCAGCAATTTTGCAGCTGGAATAGCCTAGTTTAAGGCGAAAAATAGTTACAAACCGCTTTTGGTCCAATATCATTTGCCACGTCTAGACAATTTATCTTCTTAACAGCTTCCGTAAAATATAATTTAAATGTTCTTTAATATTAGAATATATTTAATTTTAGAAATATACTGTGTCTGCAGCGTCTCACTATAACACTCGTTACCGTATTGAAAAACGATAAAGAGCAAATAAAAGTATCTTTTACTCTTTTTGATAACACCTATTCGCTACTGACTGTCAATTCAATTACTCGTAACTGAAGATTGATTTCATTTTACTAGGGTACTCGTGTAAAAACATATAGATGCAGATAGTAGATCCATACAGTGACTCTACCTAATGCTACCTTTAAATAATAACATTCAACTAATGTAATAACATTTTATTTAGAAAACGATAATGCAAATTTAATAGTTATGTTTGGAGTCTTGCAGATGCTGTTATTCTCGCTGTAATCTGCATTTCGTCTTACTACTTCAATTGGTTGCGCCAATAATACAAATTAAAATGAATTGTTCATCAAAGTAAGAACTTAATTTGAAATTTACATCAGCATACTTTATAATAACAAAGATCCCAGGGTTAGTTTCGTGGCCTCTCCAAAGATAGTTATCTAATCACAATAACAAGTAAAACAACCACATACATAAATTAATTGTAAACTTATCTGAAATCCAACAATTTTGGAACGGACAGTACATCAGAATTTCTCATAACTGCAATGACTGCATAAATTCGACCTCGCCGCGATTGCTCAGATCCATACTTCGATCACTGTATTACTTGACTGCTTCCAGTATCCTTGACAAATGATTCTTACAAATTTTTGGTTAAGTGTTGTAAACATGCAATGAAACACTTCAACAACTTTTGTTTAAATATTATAAACAGATTAGATAAGTAGACTTGTAAATTGATCTATTAATTTAACCCAAAATAGCGTTCGAAGAACTATAATTTTATCTAATCCAAGAACGTTGGAATTACACAACACAATTTGACCTCCAAACTCCAGGTAAGTGTAATTCTTTTAGAATAAAAACACTTTTTTCGTAAATTGAACTGAAATGAAATTTATTAATTTCTTTCAACACATAATAAACACATCACATACTGATATTTTAACATTTTTAAACTTCTTTAAGTTTACATTAACTTAACCTCAACACAAATTGTAAATAAACTTAGGCCCCGTCCAAAATTTGCAAAATTAGCCTTTAGTACTTTCTAAATTCAAAATCGGAGCTCACAAATAATGCGTGCTGACTCTTCGAGCATTCAAAACAGACTAAAACTTTCCAAATTCAAGCAAATCCTACTTTTAAATCAAAAATGCACCAATCACAGAACAGAAAAATATCAGAGATCTCCAACTGATATAGTACATTATAAAATTGTTAATAACTGGATTAATACACAAAATTTCAATAAATAACTTTCAGAATCACAATCCTGAGAATAGTACAAAATTGTTAATATGACTTACGCCACGGCTTAAAGCAAAAAATAAACACGTGTTAAAAATTATTAATTTTAGACAAAATTCATTTAAAACTTAAAAACAACCATCTCAACATCAACATTAATCACACACAAATGTACAAATATACAATAATACCCTGCAGATCTATTATACGTAAAATAATTAAATGACAATCAAAATTAACCTCAAAAATACAAAATCTTTCTAATTTTATAAATATGTAATAAACAAAGTCATTCTAAACAACAAAACTGCTTTTATCCTTCCTTTATACAATCCAAAATTAAATCAAAACCATCACAACTCTTTAAATACAAAGTAACCTTATAAATACAAATAAATCAGATGTCAAAAAAAAATACCAAAAACTACCTTCTAGGGCTTCCAACTTTGCCCAGGACAACCCAAAACATCGTCTACTCCGCACATAGACGTCTCATCCACCCACAACTTCGAAACCAAATAAGGCACTACGTACTCTAATCCGGTATACATTTATCATTTTTAATCATTATAACTTTTCAAATAACATTCTTTACATGATAATCAGGCTAATTAAATTCAATTTCAGGGATAATTTGCATTTCTACCTCCAAAATAGTATCCTCTTACATATAAGTTAATCATTACGAAGAAAAAATCACATCATATAAGTGTTACGAACTAAAACTAACATAGTATAAGTATAGTTTAGAATAATTACAAAACTTTAGGGTAAATAACATGGCAATACATATAGTATTTTGCCTAAGTATATGAGTTATTATATAATAGTGAATTATTATATTTTATTACCTTTTAATTTCAAGTCCTTAGCTATCTAAATGTAAATGTTGGACATTCATCACTTTTTTCATAAACTTTTTGTTGCAGCTTAATCATTGGTCTAACTATCCGTTTACCCTCTATATAATTTTTTTAAATATACGTATATGTTTCATGTTTGCCAATTTTAGTAATTTTAGTAATTTCCCTCAAATTGTGACATATAAACGATGAGATGTCCTAGCGTAGCTCAGAGGAGGGGGGGGGTTCCTTTTGTAAAGTACACCGCCCTTAAATCTGATCAAATTCGGGATAAAGTCGTAATAAGTGAGGACGCCAACGGGAATATCACTAGATCCGGCACTGCTCAAGCTCCACGTTACTTTGAACGGCCAATTCGAAGGTTGTGCGTGATGGAACTTACCTTTCACGCAATTCTTCCTAATAAAAAAGTGTGAATTTGCTAGCCCCCTAAACAAAGGGGCGCAATAAGCACTCTCAGCTGTCCTACAGGAATCCTTCACATTACTTTTAACAAAGATCAAAATAAAATAAGATTTAAGTTTGAAGAAACATTTAATTAAATTAAAGAAGCGGGCAGAATACATGCAAAATTGTTAAATGATTATAATTTGGTAACGACAGAGATAAACATTATTAAAAAAACACAAACGCAGTTTGAAACGAACAATCTTAATATTAAACCAGGGGTCATGCACAGGTGAACCCTAAAATAATTAAATGTAAGCTAATAATACCCGCAAAAAATACTGCAGAAAGGCCTTGTACACACAGTGTTTTCTTATATCGCTAAAGGTCTTCGAACAAACCATACAAAATAGAAACTGATTTCACAGGATTGCGCAATGTATGGCGTCGTCTCGGGGTCCTCCCCCTCGGCAAACGTTTTTCAATGAAAAATTCGCATTTTAGGGGGGTGTAAAATGTGAGTCAGTCCCTGGGTGTAGTTTTTACAGTTGAACCTCTCGAAACCGCTTGCTTTCGGCAGATTTAATATTTAATATTGCGTCACACGACGAATTTCTCAAATCGGCACTTTAAGCGATATTTTTCGGGATCTTTGGGAAACCGAATATTCCCGTTTCGCAGATGTAGGTACCGTAAATGGTACCTATTGTTAAATTACACTAATTTGGATGCCCGAGGGTAATTTTAAATCTGCTTAACACTCAGGTGAAGTGGAGCCTGACTTCCGTCTTTTCCCCACACTTAGCAGTGTGTAAATTCAGATTAATGCTGCGTTTGCAGAAAAATATATAAACGTCGCGCATGCAGGGTGCGTCCAATAAAAATAAACGTTGCGCATACAGGGTGCATCCAATATAGCGGCTGAACGTCACACAGCATTTAAATAGCATCTAATTTTTTTTGGGGGGTTCGTTGAAACACTTTAAAATAAATTGCATTTTGATGTACCATTACAAGTAAAATCCTGTGCATGATTTTAATGACATTGATCAAGAGCATCAATAATAACGAGTTTTACAAATAGCAGTATGTTAAAGAAATATTAATATAAATATCTACTTTTGGATAATACTGTATAAATTTTAGGTCATCTTTCGTATTTATTTTGTTCTGTCTGCTTAAATAGTGCCAACATCTGAAATTAAATTAACACCGAGGTTCATGCGAAACTTTATTTATACAAAAAATGGCATTTACGTATATGTTTTCTATTTATTCTATGTATTACAGCAACTTCCTGAATACCACCAAAATGACTATGATCTGAAATTCGAAAGGGCAGAAGTTGTGTGGTTCAATAATTCGTATGTCAGAGATGTCCATGTAAATTTTCCTTTTTATAATAGAACCCAAAGAGTTTTCAATGCAAGTGGATATTTGCTGATAGATCAAACAACAAGTGATATTGTGGTATGTTGCGCAATATTTAGTTACCTTCATAACAATATAAATAACAAAAATAATATAGATATGTTGATAACACACTTGCGTAATTATTACATTCACACACATAGATTAAGTCATTTCGCAAAATTGCTTGCATAGCTAATGTAAATGTAGGTATTGTAACTACAACATCTTTTTGTTTGTCTTATACAAGATGTCTCAAAATTAACACCCATGCTTTCGGAAACTGAATAATGGGGCTAAAATAAATCGAATGTTAAGAGTGGCATTTTTCCGATTATCCTTCGATATCGAGTGACTGATAAAAAGAAAGGTGAATAATAATATTTGTCGCACGGTCTTCCCAATTGTGGAAAATAATTCAATTAGGTGCGTACGGCGATGTTACAAGTACATTGCTACACTCCCTTCTACTGTTTGTGTTTAAAACGAAACGACACTATTGTAATAGAGGATACATTGATAGGTTGAAAGTATTAGGTGCAAAAATGCTACTGGTGCGGCTAGGGTATATACGAGAAGATTTCCATATCGTCAACATCCTAATGCAGAAATTATAAGACGTGTAGAACGGAGATTGCTGCAATCAGATAATTTAAATTTAAAAAAATCATTGCCAAAACCTACACTAAATGTTGATCAAGAAGAACAAGCAATTTGTTAAGTTAATTTGTTACAAGCCTACGAATTTTAATGTCCCAAACTCATTTCTAAAAAGATATAATTCATAGATTATTAAGGAGAAATGGTCTGCATACATTTAGGCTCCAAAAAGTTGAGGTTTTACATGACAGGGAAATGGAGCTTTGAGTCATATTTTGTAGATGGTTGTTGCGGAAACAATGATCCGCATTTCATTGAAAAGATTCTATAGAGTGATGAATCCACATCTACTAAGACGGGCATCATAAATTCTCATAACCTGTACGAATGGAGGAATGAAAACTCTCACTTAATACGCAGATTTTATCAAAGACAACGGTCAATAAACGTTTGGGCTGAGTTATTAAATAATACTGTAATTGGTCCGCACTTCCTAGACGACTTAATTTAGCCTTGTATATTCATTTATTTAAATGAAAAATTACAATTGCCATTGTTCGATAAAGTTCCATTAGCAGTTAAATTAAATTGTTGGTTTCAACATGATGGTGCACCGTCACATTATGGAATACAAGTCGAAAGTTTTCTGAATGAACAATTTTCTGAGAAGTGGATTGGAAGAGGTGGACTTATACCATGCCCTCCTAGGTCAACGGATCTGAATTCATTGGATTGTTGGAGTGTTCATGCTTCTGCGATAAATAGTGCGAATGTTTTACTTGAAGTAGGAGGTAGTTGCTAGTTGAACACATTTTGTGACAAGAGATTTGTACAATATCTTTTCCGCTAGTATTAGTTGTTCTTAAAAATCTTTTATTTAAATGTTAATTTCCACTCTTAATTTTCGAATTGTTTTAGTCCCTTGCGTAAAATCCCATGCGCGGGCGTCAATTGTGTGACACGCTATATCAATATTTTATAGGGAGAAGTACAGGTCTACAAATTTATGAGTAATGAATACCGTTACTTTCCAATAAGTGTGGCCGCAAACCTATGTATTGAGTATAATCATAACAACTTTAATATACAGGGGTTATTGAAGAACAACTCTAACGTGCGTGGCTGTCCCATAAAAAAGCTGAGCAAAACATCAATCAAACCATCAAAGAACCTTTCAGTTATTTTTTTATGAAATACTGATAAATCAATAACAATATTATTCAGTATCACCTGCAATTACATTTTTTAACAGAAAGTCAGCGGCACTTTCCAAGTTTTAAATACCGTAAAACGGGGTGAACTTAACCACTTTTCAGTTTTAATTCTACATATCTTTGTAAACGTTAATAATTGTTTTAGTGTTTTCATGCTAAAACATAGGTAGCTATATTATATCTATAGCTTTTGTATTTGTAGATCGTTAGCAAAGTTTTCTTTTAAAACCTCGTCTGGCCAGATTGACTTGACCAGGTATCGTATTTTGCCTGCAAAACAAGTCCTCCGCCTGATGAGGTGAACTTGACCACAGAAGGGCCTTCGGCGTCCTGTCCCAAACTTCCCTTCTCACAAAATAAAATGTCACTTTTAGCACTTATATCATAGATAACTATTTTTCCATACTTTCGCAGATATTTTATTTCTATATTATCTCCATCTAAAACACTTGTTATCTGAGCAATGAAATGTTTGACTATTTTCTTCTTCTTTCCTGTCAACGTCACTACAATCTATTTGCCCACTTCCATTTCAGCTGGGTTCTCACCATCAGGGATTTCTGCTTGCTCAATGAGTTCTTGTAATTCTTCACTATTGTTACTTGCGGCACTGAAATTTTCGTCTGCTCTTGAGCAGGAACTAGGAACTGCAACTTCTGTATCAGACGAAGGCCCAGAATCTGATTGGAGCACTCGTCTTCTTACACCACTAGTAGAGGATTGCAATATGTCATTATCCGGCGGTTTCTCAGGGCTATCATCTGCTATTATAGAACGACCGGGTACCACGTTCAGTTTTTTGCGTTTTGCAGGTAGTAACACAGTACTAATATTTGGATAATCGTTAGCATCTGCTGCTGCAGTCTCCCGTGGAACTTCCATTAATAGTCGTTCGTTTGATGGAGGGCATATACCACACGTGGTAAAATCGCTTACAATGTTTTGTTTTATTGTAGGAGCCATATATGAGCGGCGTTTTTGCTGGCACACAAAGTGTATAATGTATATTATGTTCTTTGCATCTAGATGCAACAACTATAGTTGTAACACTTCTTGCGTAAAATGTAAGGAGAAATGATTAACAATCATGCTTTTAGTAAAGTTGATAACATTATCAGGATCTTTGACACGCCTTTTATAAATCATCACTTTTCTACCTGGGTCTTACTGAGATTGCTTTCGCTGTAGTTAAATATTGCGGTTGGAGCAGCTGTTTCTATTGATTTACATAATTCATCATGAAATTCGCCTAAAACTGCTTGATTAACAGCGGCGCGAGCTCTTTTTATATTATTGCTAATGCGTTCAGTTATTCTATTTTTGTTTTTTCAAAAATCCTTTAGCCCAATTAATGCCTGGATAATTATCGCTAAACCGTGCAATGGTTTTGCCCTGCGGATCTAAATATCTCTTCGCCACAAAGCGCAAGTCATTTGCATCTAAGGTAAAACCCCAATCGGCACACAAAACAACTGGTTGCACATACTCCTTTTCTTCATTTGCTGTAAATACAGTTTGTCTCCCATGTGAGTTTGGACGGCGTTCATGTATACGGTTCATCAAAGTGCCTTTAGGAATATTACATTTTATCAATGCTTTTGTAGCAATTCTTTTTCCATCTAGGACTTCCGTTTAGCATTTTTTGGGGTTTCCTCAGAATAATGTTTATTGGTACCAGCACCGGCTTTACGTTTATATTTTCTTGGCATTATGGCACTCAAAAAAAAAAGATCCACGCTCTACGCATTCTTTAGCAATAATAAAGAGCTTACGATTTGTATTTGTAAGGGTACATAAGCACCTTTTTCTTGGTATTTACGTTATCTAATCTCTACAATTTCTCTCATTACTTTTACCATTTCTTTGACTGGATCAACTTTTCCCTCCGTCTGACTGATAATTGTTGCACCAATTCATTTTGATTAATAGGCTGCAAGTTCACACAGACTTGTGAAGGACTTCATACTTGCTAACTGTCTGTATTTATCAAATCAGGATTATCTTGTGGCTCAAGATCTTCTTCTTCTTCTGGTTGATCTTGTTTCTTTAGATAATTTTGAGGCTCCGCAACTTCTTGAGAGTATGTTGGATTCAAATTACTATGGGATCTTAAACCTTTTAAGTTTCAGCAACTATAATCTTCATTGCTATTGTGTTCCTTTATTTTCAAGATGTGGCAACAGAAAATACATTTGATATTCATATTTACAAGCAGCTATTTCTTTCGCTTTTTCGCACTTCTTTGTCTATATCAGCTACAGGTAATTATTATAGTCATACATTTTGTCTTCAGATTCTTGACAACGGAAAGTTCTTTTAGAGCTCTTGGCTTTAACTACAGATTAGGATTCAGTACAGTTCCAGAGATAGAAAAAGTAGGACCAACCGCATCGCCAAAACCAACCGAGGAACTTCCTAATTGTTTTGGGGCTATAGACGGACAAGACATCAATATTCGTAGTTTTATTAAGGCTGGTTCTTCTTTCTATAATTATAAAGGAAATCACTCTGTAGTACATATGGCTGTTGTAAGCGCTGACTATAAATTTATTGCTATTGATATTGGTTCTTATGGCAGAAACAATGATGTTAATATTTATGCAAATTCTTTTTTATCAACCGTAACACTATCATCTTATTTGTTATTTACGGAATAAGTAAGTTTTATTCTCACCTAGGTAGTGGACGACTGGTCCAAATATATTTTTGTGTCTTTGAAAAAAGAAACCTTTTTGGTAACAATTTCAGCCGGAACCATTTCTAAAAAATGTCCATTTCGAAAAATAAATTGTTATGAGGTCATCATACAGTCTGCCAGGGCTTTTTCTAGACCAAAGGGTTGAAGTTATTTTTCTAAAACAAAATGGCATTAAGAAAAGATACTCCAAATAGTGATATTATTTCATAAAAAAATTATAGTTGCTCAATTCTGAAAATTTGATAAAATACATTTTTTGTGCAACAAGTTTGAACTACTTCAGGTTACGTATCGTTTATGAAATTTGGAATGCCATATGGTTTCTATTATAATCGTCCTTGAATTTTTTCACGATATGGTAGTTTTATAGCACGTTTACACAAATTGATGTGTTACAACTGCAGAAAGGTTATCTCTGGTTATTATACAAGCAATTGCAATTCTATAAATGATAGAAATTTTCAAATTCGAATATAGGCTAAATCCGAAACCTCTCAAGCCTTCGGGCATGAAAAGCATTGCGCTTTGACTTTTCCTTCTTAACAGATGTAGATAAGTACTATTGCAGTTGGTAACCTATATTTGGACTAAAAATAGCTTGGTGTTAACGACGGCAACATTGGGACGGTTCAGGATAAGTCGTTCAGTTACCTAAAATTGTATATTTTGGCTCAGGTTGGTATGATAAATACTACTGGTTCAGCATGGTGCTGTTAATATGTGTATTTATAGATTTTACATATAGACATATCAGAGTATACATCACAGAATCGGTTCTCCCACCTATTATATACGCTTGAATATGAAATTAATTATTTTTAACTACTTTATAAATAGATGAAGCAGAATAGTACGAATTACCTGTTGGTTCAGGATTGATAGAAAGATGTAAATAAATATATACATATTATATACATTCTCCTATCTCACTTAAATAAACTATTTGTTGTATTTATTTTTCGGCTTATATAATATTTTTTTATTTCCCAAAACAATTTGTCTGCTGCACATACTCTATTTTAACACGCCAATTCAGAATTCTAACCTTTGCCTGCACCAAGGCCTTTCTGGGACAATATTCTGCTGCAACAAAGGCTGCTCCATTTATTGTTTTTTAATGTATTTCTAATTGACATTACATAGGATTTAATTAATAAATTCCAAACGACAAGTGTTACATCACTTCCTTCTTTTCATTTAAAACTCCGGATTTCAATATAGTATGTTTGTTAAAATAATGAAGCTGTCTTGTGTAGTTTGTTTCTGCGCTCTTATATTCATAACAATAATAGTGGCGGTAAGAATATTAAATACTATGACACTGATACTCTTTTATTGCTGCAGACCAGTGCTTATTTACTTACTTCCGTGCTTTATATTACTAATAATCATGTTAGTAAAGTGCTACGCTGCAGCAATAATACTTCCTTATTTTTATCTACCGTTAATTATAGCGTTTTTCATTTTATGTAACGTTATAATAATGTTGTAATAAGGTATAACAGATATGACCAAACAGGGACCCGGTGAAATGCGGCCGATCGGCCGCGTATTCGAATCCCGGCTGAGGCGACGGTGGCATTTCACTTAGTTAAGTTTAGGGTGTATAAATGGTTAGTGTGTAAGGGACGCCCGCACCCCCCTGAAGTAACACGAAAGCGGTTCCGGCGGGAGAATGATAGTATGAATGAACAGCAAAAAGAAAACATGGCCAAACAGACACATGCGGCTATTTAGACAGTCCAATGCGGCTAGAGAAACTCTGACAAAATCAAGATAAAATTTAAAGTAGCGTGATGTGTGAACAAAAATATATTTGCATTATATCTGAGATCTTTACATGATTTTTCTTTTGTGATGGCAATTTTATAACGATTGTTTACGGTATCGGTGATTGTTTTATTATTACCGTTTCCTGGAAACATACGGTATTATTCGAACTTAGGGGCTCAGTTTTAGATTTAATTTCGTTAGTGATTTTATAATTTGTATAATTTAGGCTCAAACTACGTCGAGTGTGTTGTTAAACTTTGTCTTTCGAACATCAAATTTTGCTACTCAGTTTAAATCGAGCAATACAGGTAATTATTTTAATTTTTATTCAGAAAAAGAAAAACTTACTGCCATCAAACTCATATATAAGTATCACACATAATTTACTATATTTGGCTTTAGTTATAATAACTTTGGAATATTATATTTAAATTCTTTGTCATCAACAAGCAAAAAACGAAGATACGAACGAGGAAATAGATTTTGCAATAGCGAATGGGAAAAAAATATTGCATTTATGGGCAATAATGGTAAATCATTATGTGGCCATTTGCAAAACTACAACTGCGAATTATAAAGTAAGCAACTTACGTCGGCATTACGAAACAAATCATCCACAGCTTTCGACTCGATTCCCATACAATTCAAAATTACGAACGGAGGAGTTTAAACCTTCAAAATCTGGTCTTCTTCAATAGCAAAAGCTTTGAAATTCGTCTTGCATTGCCGCTTGTACCGCCACCGAAGTGAGGTTTTTGATAGCTTGGAATATTGTGCGTCCATATGGAGAAGGGAATTAATGAAAACATTTTTAGAAAAAGTGATAAAAATTTTAATCCAAAAAAATGAAAACCAAATTCCGATTTCCAACCATACAACGGAACAACTAATTACCGAAATCTGTCAAGATACTGAAGTCAAGTTGAAGAATGATTTAAGAAGCTCTACAGCTGTTAGTTTAGCTCTTGACGAATCCACAGATATTTGAAAAAGTCCTCAGTTGGCCGTTTCTGTTCGTTCGGTATCTAGAGAAAAATACTGAAAGAAGAAATGATTAATTCGTAGCACTTCTGAGATCAACTCGTGGTATTGATATCAAAAATGCTGTTGACATGGTATTAAACAAATTTGAGCTGCCACACTATGAACCTGCCAGAATTACAACTGCTTCTACAAAGTTAGATAAAAGTATTGGTCTTATTGGTGTTTTAAAAATAAATCCCAAAATTTACTATTTATATCCCTTTATTGCATAATTCACCGTAAACATCTCGTAGCTACGCATTTAAAATATGATAAGGTTATGAAGATAGTGCTACATATTGCAAATTAAATACGCAAAAGATCTTGGCCAGTTTCAGAACTTTCTTGAAGATTTTGAACGATACAGAATTTACAAATGATTTAAATTTTTATTACGTTGTGTTAGATGGCTGACCACATACAATGTTTTAAAATATTTGTTGAGCTCCTCGAGCCTGTTATTACGTTTCTCGAAGATAATAATTGAAATTTGGCAACTGCCTACAAGATTTGATGACAGATATATTACATTCATTACAACACTTATTCTCAAAATCTCAGTACAAGGAAAAGAGAAAATGATCTCTTTCAAACTATTTTCATTATCCAGAAAAAAACTTCAAATTTCTCAAAATGATTTTATGACCAAAACTTTTAATCTTTTTTCTCGTTTGAAAACAGTATTTTCTAACTTTAAAAAAGAACACTTAGTGAACTCAAGGAACATTAAAAGCATTGCTATCAAATTTTAAAATATGTATGAAAAAATCAGTGTTGGGTAAGTTACTCTAAAAAAGTAACTAAGTAAGTTAATCAGTTACTCGGTAAAAAAGTAACTAAGTAAGTTACTAAGTTACAAAATTATAAAAGTAACTTGCATAAGTTACTAAGTTACCATAAAGTAACTCGTTATTTTTTAAGTTACCTTTTTTTACGAGACGCTACTAAGATACATGCAATTACTACTAACTTAATATCAACAGAAACAGGTATTTTATTGCTCGCTAACCGCACGTCTTCAAAATCATCAACCTCCATGAAAATGCTGTTCATTTTGATAAACAAACACTTATTGAAACTAGTCACAAACAAATTTACTACATGAAGTGCAGATAGCATACAACACAGATTTATTATAGTAATGTTTAAACAGCAGAACGTGGGGGAAGGCACAGGCTTAGAGCTTAAAGGCGCTGGTTCAACGATGTGTTTGGGATTTTCCCAGGATTCTATTTTATTTTTCTTTATTATTGAAATATAGAGACGGTGAATGTATTTTCGTCTGAATTAGACACCCCCAACCTGCGCACAGGCGTTATTAATGTACTTCCCAGTAATCCGCATACTTGCTCAGAGACCTTCTAGTTGTTAAAGGATTAAAGATTACTGGAAAAAGCTGTCACCACCCAAATAGGATCCGTCATATATTATTTATTATCGAGTAAGTACAAGAAGGTATTCCTGTGTTGGGTATTAGCAGTTGCATTCGAAATTTCAACAAATTCATCAGCTTCAGTTATAATTTCTTAAATACTACGAATTAAAAACCGAACATTTTAAAATATTTTACATTTGTAGCATGAAAATGTAACTTGTCATATTCAGTTACTAAAGTTACTAAATAGTTGTAACGTGTTATAGTTACAATTACTGAAAACACAAAAGTAATTAAGTTACTATTAAGTTACTGAAAAGTAACTAGTTACCAGTAACGAGTTACTTTTACTTAGTTACTACCCAACACTGGAAAAAATATACTAAGTGATTTAGGTATTAAATATCTGCAGCTATATGTGGTTATAGCTTTTCGGGCATATTTAGAATCACCCTGTCTATTGGAATTATTAAACAGACACATGTGTAGCTGTAGCTAGGCTAAATGTATTTAATTTAATACAAGAATAACATCTCGCGCTTTTCTGATTTTGATAAAAAACTTACTAGTATTGTTTCAGATGTTTTGTAACACATTAAAATGTTGCACTTTTAGCAACTACCTTATTATCATCAAAACGACTATGATGTGATATTCGAAAGGGCAGAGATGGTATGGTTCAACAAGTCGTATGTCGGAGATGCTTCTATGAGTTTTCCTTGGCACAACAGGTCCCAGAGGGTAATAAATGCAAGCGGATATTTATTGATCGATCAAACAAGAAATGATGTGGTGGTATATAATGTCGTTATATTTATTTACTTTAATCTGCGTATACACACGTGAACGAACACATAATGAACAAGAAACTGACAATTAATTCTTCTGCAATGTTTAGAAATGCAATGCTATATTTTAATGCGAAAATGTAGCGTAGATATGTTGTGTTACCTATTTATCGTTTTACAGGCAAACGTACAGGTCTTGAAATTTCTAAGTAATGAGTATCGATTTTTTCCAATAACGATGAGCGTAAATTTATGTGTTGAGTACGCAAACAATAACTTTAACGTGAAGGGGCTGTTGAAAAATAAATCTAATATACACAACTGTCCTTTAAAGAAGGTAATAATGCTATCCATCTAATTCAATTTCAAGTCATAAACTCGTTAATCAATTTGTATTACCACCTTCCAGGGGCGCTTATTTAATACAAATAAATATTCGTTTTATGTTCGCAATCAGACAGATAGTTTCAAGCTTAAATTAAGTTTTGATCCGTAGAAGTGTACCAAATATATTATAATAATTTTCAGGGTTTTTATTACGTCTACAATGTTGTACCGGATTATTCAAGACTGCCACCACTCATTCCTCGTGGAAGGTATAAGATGATCCTCAAGATATATTATGCCAAACAATACGTGGCTGAAGGAAATGTTTACGGTGAAATTAAAGATAAACCGTTGGAATGGCACAAATAGAAATTCCAAGCAATATAAATTAGCTCATTTAGGGCGTTTATAAAATTGATTTGTTGCAATATTTAGAACTGTGTTTTATTTTTAATAAAAGGGCAGTTCAATTAGCATTGTTGTATTTTCTATCAAACATCACGATTTCATACAGAAAATGTCAAGTGTGAACTGATTTCCAATTCTTTATAATCACTCAATTATAATACACTGACCTTCTGTTAGTAGTTTGTGGTAATTCATTTGCCCCTTGTGTCCTTTCTCCTATTCTTCTCTTGTCCTAGTTCTAATTTTCGTTTGAATTTTTCTTTCGCCATCGTCATATCGCTTTCTATGTAGCATGGTGAATCCTCTACCTTCTGTTGGTTTCTGTCGCTTTTTTATGAGCCCTAGTCATTCAGTTTGTTATGTTTATTTAAATTTTGCCACTCCACTTGGATTAATGTCGTACTTTAATTGCCGCTTCATAGGAATTAAAGACTTTATTTTAATTGCCATCTTCTTATGTCGATTACAATTTTCGTTATTTTTCTTTTAAGATTGAGTTATGAGGGGCCAATTCCGCAAGTCTTGAAGTTTCTCTTTGTAAGCCGAAATTGTAGATTCATGTTTTGTCTGCACCCGAATCTGGACGCATTCTGCGAATTTACGTTTCAGGTCTTTCTAGAACAATTGCATCATATTTCTCCATGTGGTGTAATATGTTTGACTAACACATGTTCGGGGCGCGTTTAGGTCTTCAGTCAGTCTTCAGCTCCGTTGACTCCGGCCGCTCGAGTCCGTCTACGGGGGCCGTTACGAAATTAGTAAGTCAGCTTTAACATCTTCACGACTCCGGTCCACAAATTCTATCTTCTGGGGCCGTTAAGAAATTAAGTACCGCAGGGGCTGCTTATGTTTTCGATAGGTATCCATCGCGTAATCCCGTATCGCCGTATCACCGTGGAGTGAATAGAATATCGACTAGTGTCGGATTTTAAAGAAAATACGCTGGATTTCCAATCTGGAAAGGCAATTCTATGCGAATATGTAATGTGGAACTATAAAGTCACCATTTGCCGTCATTTTTGTATCGGCATTCCCAATAATCCAATTATATGTGTTTTAAAATTTACTGCCTCTTTTATTATTGTGCATTCTGTATTTGCGTGTGTACGAATTTTACAAGCAGTATAAACAGGAGAGAGGCACAATAAAGGTGAGTCCGATTCCCGTATGCTGCTGGCCTCTCGGCCTTCCACGAGGACCTACAATCAGTTGATTTGGAAGGTGGCGCCCACTAATTTTGACCCATTCTGTACACAACTAGGAAGATTTCCTCCAGTAAGCGATTTCCGTGAACTCCCCTACTCCTCTGAGCTAAGCTGTAGGCCTTTTTCCACCTATCCGGTTACGGGTCGACGGAAAAGCTCGTTTGGCCCGTAACAGGTTCTAGAAGAATTGGTGCTTTCCCTCCTGCTTTCCCTACTTTGTAGGCTGCCTTGTGTACGAAGTTAGTTTCTAGCTTCTACAGTAGAGGACTTTCTATTGCTGTTTTATATCTGACTCATTTGCGATTAATCCTTTAACGCCTAACTATATTGTTTCTTATAAGCACAATTTCTTGGACTTCCAATTTACTTTCAAACACCTCTATCTTCTTTGCTCGATTAAATTTTTCCTGTTCCAGGTTACTTAATTTTTTAATATCTCTTCTGTTATTATCGGTATTACTACGTTTTTTATTTTCAGTTCTCTCTGTACCTTTCCCATCTCTACGTTATTTTTGATTATTTCTTTATTATTTGTCTTAATTTCCTTCCCTAACAATAGTTGCTTTATATCGTCCATTCCGATCTCACCGTTTTGAAGGTATTTATCCTTTTAAGTCTAAGTGCTTAGAGTTACCCTATTTCTTTCAAATGTGTCTTGGTCATGATCTTGTATCCCATCCTTCACTTCTTCAACTCCCCCTCTCTCTCTCATTCTCTCTCTCTCTCTCTCTTAATTTTGGTTTGGTTAGAGTGCGATTTCACGAACGAGCTCCTGACCTACACTAATTCACAACATCTCTACGCTTACCATTTTTCCGTTAAAGTCCACCTTCCACCGACCAAGAAAATAAAATTTGTGTTGCATTAATAAAAATACAATGCAGTGAAAAGACTCTCTTTTCACAGCACAAAAATATTCTTTCTGACAACAGGCGCAAACTAACATTCGAAAATGTACTAAGCCACGTTGTTGTTAAGTGCAATGATGATTTGTTTTCATAATTCAATTAATTTTAAATAATTTTCCTGATTAATTGAAAATTAAATAATTTTGGATGTAAAAATTTTTATGCATTTTAATAGAAAAATAAATATGTATTGGTATAACGTTAATATTTGTTTTAGTTAGTTGACTATTTAGTGCATATTTGCTTGCATATTTTGAATTTTTTTAATACATAATTATCCTGCGCCTAATCTAATGATAGGATTATTGTACCGGGTGCCCAGTCGAACATATGCAATTAACATTGTGCATTCGATTTATAGGTATTTTGCCATTATTTATATACTACATCAATAAACATTAAAGTAATTAACAGTTTAAATAGTTTTTAATGTACACGCTATGAAAAAAACAATAATAAAGAAAGATAAATTATAATAAATATTCAAACAACATCCCCGTTTGAATATACGCAATTTCGTACATTGGCCAACCGCCTCTTAGTAATTAACGCGCACTCAACAACTATTGCTTCTCTCAAAGAATTAATATCTGGGTGGCGTCTTTTGTAAATTTTGCTTTTAAGGTGACTCCACAAGAAAAGTCGCAAGGTACTAAATCAGGAGATCTAGCTGGCCAATTTATAGCACCACCTCTACCAAGCCAACGATTTCGAAATGAATCATTTAAAAATTTTCTAACATCTAAGCCAAAATGCGCGGGACAGCCGTCTTGTTGGAACCAGATCTCCTGATTTTCTCTTGCAACTTCTTCCAATGCAGGTCCTACCTTATTAATAACTAATAAGTCTGAATACTTTGCTGAATTTAAATTTCTTTCAATTTCAAATGGACCAATAATATTGTTATTAAAAATCCCAGCCCAGATACTCATTTTTGAGGATACTGAGTTATTTTATAATATTAACTCTAAAGTTTGCCTGAGCCCAATATGCGTATTTTGATCATTTAGTTCATTATTCAGTGTAAAAGTACATTCGTCTGTGAAGCAAATTGATGACAGAAAGCGACGATCATTGTTAGCACGCTCTTGCATTTCATTACAGAATGCACTCCTACTTTCTTCGTCAACAGCAAAAATATCTTGATGAGACTGTGCCTTATAGGGATCATATTTGTACTTCTTGAGTATATCCCATATCCGCGATTTACATAAACCTAGGTCAAGAGAAATTTGCATTAAACTGCAGGTCGGGTTCATATTTACCATCGCTAAAACAGGTTCTTCTGTGCGGTCAACTATATGTCGATTTCCTGCGATATAATTATTATTTTGGAATATTTTGTTTTAACAATAAAAACTATTATTACTCACCACCTATAGCTTCTGATTCTACTAAAATATTCCCACATCTTTCAAATTTTAGTACATATTTGTGAATAGTACCTACAGACGGTATAGGTCTCGTATTACGGCAAACAAATCTATAACTCTCCGCAAACTAACGCCACTGTAAAAGATTTTTACCATAAAAATTCGTTCTTTTTTGGAGTACTTATTCATTTTTACGTAAATAATTTGAACAGTAATTTACAGAAAATCGCTGACTTAAACAAACTAATTCAAAATTATTTGACAAATTCCGTCTAACATGAAAATCATGGCAACTCATAATTAAATATTATTTAAATATCGATAAGTTTTAAATTAGTATTTTAAAATAAAATCCCACCTTTAATCTTATAGTTAGTACATTTAATGCCCAATAATTTTTTTTTTCTATTGATGTCATTACCTTTCCTGTAAGTTGAATTGGCGAGCAGGAGTTTGCAAAATGTTCAGTACGATGTTAAATTCATATGTTCGCGTTTGACAATGGACAGGCGGTGAACTAGACTGTAGTGAGACAACTACATTCACGGTGAAGGAGATTATGATTAAAACTAAAAATAATACTTTATTGGCATAAATTATGGCTGTAGATTAGGGGCTGTGTATAGGAAATCTCAATATAATACAGTCAAACACCTTCCAGTATGCAGAGATGTCCTAACTTAACCTAACTCTATATAATCTACCCTAGTACCACGTTTTTTTCTTAAGTTTTAGACAAACTGTAGTACATATATTTAAAATACTTTTGGTAAACACCATGATGTTCGTCTAATTAATGTCAATGTTTTTATTTCAATGGTACTCTGCAAATTGTATTGTTTGAGGATTCCTCTGACTGTATTGAAAGAATGAACCCCCAAAAATGGACAAAAAGTATAATAGGTATATTGGAACCAGCTACGTTAATTTGTAATATTTCTACGTAAAGGTGTCTATGATTAGTAATAAACCTATGCACGACTGAAATAAGGTAAAGAAATAATTAAAAAAATGGAAATCATTGATAATAGAAAATTACTAAAATATTATAAAATAATCCTACATTTATGATATTTTATGGAATTCGACTTCAATGGAGAACATTTTTTCACCGTATTATAGTCAATTTCAAGATAAATCGATACTGCGTCACCGAAGGCTGCCTGGTGAACCTTTAACGAAGCTATAAACACAGGTAAAATAACAAACTCGGCTTTAGGTATTTCATATCTCTGCAGTAGGTAAATTTACCTCTAAACTGCTGTGCTTTTACGCCGTGTTACAAGAAACTTGTAAATCTTTGTTCTACAGGTAGATGCTGGTAACGGTATATTTTGCCGTGGAGTATACAAACTATCCTCATTTGCTAGCATAATGCGTACAGCCCCAGTGTCAACATCTTTTCCATTTTCTTAAAATTGGAACAAATCCAATGCTGTGTATCCAATTTATATGGACGCAAATATACGACTTTTGGACGCTGCAATATAGTTGCGTCACGTTTCTACGTGGACAACTCGCTGCGCGACAACTTGACAAGTCCGGCACTTCGACGCGCGAAAATGAGACACGCACACATTTGAGTGAGACACAATTTCTGTTTGCAGTAAATAGTAAACATCACTAAATTTTACACTACAATGGCAAGCTAAATTGAAACAATATTTTGATGAGTTAAGTGTCCATTATGTTCAGCGTGAGTCTGAGCAGCTTTATATCTTGGTTATTTGAAGGATTAAGAGATAATTTGTAGACAAATTGCAATAAGTGGATTGGGTTAGCCAATGTTATATGAATTCATCATTAATAAAAGGCATACAGAGAACAATATGCATACAAAATGTATATCGATGCGAGTTGCCTACCATATATAGAATATAAAATCAACATAAAGCCTGAAAGTTATCCAAACATATGAAACCACAGCAGATCATATTGATGACGAAATTGATTCACTCTATCCACTGTAGGATGTCTACACATTTCACTATAATATGTGGAGATTCTAATGCAAAAATTTAAACTAAGTCAGATGAAGCCCAAACATATCTAGGAAACTTCGGAAGTGGTTTCAGAAATTACCCTCGAGAGACCCTTTCATATTTTCTATTGGAGAACAACCTGTACCCGATGAACAGCTTCTTCTATTAAAAAAACCTAACGGAAGATGGTTATGGATAAACCAAAATGCGAAATCAAATAACGAAATTTACTATATCAAATCAACTATGAAAGGGCTATATTTTGTAATGTGAGCGTATTAAACCAAGTCTCAGTAGGAAGTGACCACCGCATGGCAAGAGGTAAAGTGATTTTTAACTTAAGAATTGAGAGAAACAGATGAATTCGACAAGAAACAAATAGGAAGTGGCAATACCCCAAAAGTCTGGAAAAATAGAGAATAGAAGCCGTAACCGATTCTCTAAGAATAATGGTCTCCCAGAACATAGGCATTGAACAACTAAATGATACTGTAACAAAAGCCCTACACAAAAGTATTGCCCCCGTTAGGGAAAACACAGCTAATACACAAAAGCACTAATAAACAACAGAAGAGAATTACTAACACAGGAGATTGTAAGTGTGGAGGAAATAAGACAAATTAACAAGGATATCTCAAGAAGCATTAGAGAGAACATAAGATCCTGTAATAACGACCAGATAGAAGCCACAATAGAGGAGATCAAGAGCTTAAAAGTCGTAAGAACACACCTAAGCTATGATAATAATTAAATATTAAAACTGAGAAGCAAGGAAGATTAGATAAAACACACAGATAGGACCTGTAGTGGATGAATTTATACTGAGGTGTAAAAGAGTGGTAAAGGAATGAAAAAACAAACCAAAGCACAAGCGGAATACTAAACCAAGGATCTGAAGAGAACCGCGAAATCACTACAGTCGAAATAAATAAATACTTCAAGGAAATGAAACACCTTAGGTGTGTATGGAATTGTGATAGACGAAATAAAAATGGGTAGAGCAGCACTACTGGATAAAATAAAAGACTTGTACAACCTCTGTTTACCAAATAGCGCTATACCGACGAATTGGCACAAACCTTCACATTCTTGACGAGAAAATACCTGAATACAAGAAGCCTTTGGCACTAGTGTTTACCAATTTTCAAACTGCTTTCGACAAGATTGAGATAGAAGCTATATTAGCAGCTCTAGCAGCACACACACATGCGACGCCTGTGTCGTTACACCTGAGCTTCCTATTGCCTGCCATATTCATATAATACAATACTCAAATGGTAACGCCAATATCGCACCTTACCCCAACATAGAAGATACAAAACTGTTTTGGGTAGACTGCCGTTGCAGGCAGCCCTTAACACTCGGTTTCCCTTATTTACCCCTAAGATTCCAAGAACTATTTGGTCTGCCCGGCCTCTCGTTTAATAGCCCACAAAAAAATCGTCGCCTAGCATGCGAGATTATAAAATTCACAAAATAATGTATTCTGTCTTTGACGCAAGTGCATTGTATTTAATTTTCGATGTGGTATGGACCGTTGTTTATCATCCTACAGCTTAAGAACTGAATTAGGCATAGGAGCGGCGACGATGTGACCACAACCATCAAATACTTTTTTTTGGTAAGACAGGGAAGGGCGTGTTATGGGTTGCCTGTAGAAAATGCTGCACTGAATTTTGAATTCCTAGGCCGGTGTAATACTTAATACTTCATTTTACGTCTCATGTGTCTGTTCTACTCTGTTTGCTTCATTTATGTTAATTAAATTTATTTCGTGTTTTTCCTTATTTTAATGCTTGTTACTACTACTGACTGTTATTCCGTATTCATCTTGTATTCGTACTCAACCTTGAAGTCTTCCCAATCTAAATCTTAAAAGTGCTATTTGAAATGGTAACATTAATATCTTACTTCATATTTACATATTTAGTGACAGATGTATATTATATTTATGTTGGAAGGTTTTTTTTTTTGGAACAACAAAAGTTACATTATTTGGTGTTCTGATATTTACCTCCTGATATAATCTTAATCGTTGTAAACACAAATGTGAACCACAAAAATTACCTTCAATCTCAGCGGAAGTTATAAATCCTGGCTTAAAATATTTTCACAGTCATTACAATGGCGATCCTCTACCTGGTGTATTTGTCTGTCAGCCTGTTCCCAACAGCAATAATTGCGGTAAGTATTCTATAAATTCTTTTACATTGCGCCTAGTTGATCAGAACGATTTTTGTAATTTGTCGAAAATCAGTGTAATTAATTTTGATAAAAAAATGTGTGTGTTTGCTGACGGTAACCCTTCATAATTGTGGAAAGTTTTATCGTGGGATCTTAATGAGAACATGCAACATGCTAGAAATTTTCTTCGAAGCCCTTAATATTTCAAGCCCCAAAATTTGTACTTTTGCATGTCTCCATATATTAACACTAATTCGTTAATTTCAGTAAAATTGGTGATGTGAAGGTTCAAACATAAGTTGACTTGATATGGAATGACCCTAATACTCTAAAAAACCAATACCATTCTGTTCACTTTTAATTTTAAATGTTTACCTATTTAAATGTAAACATTTGATAGTCTTCCGTTTGTTCATAAATTGTATATACAAGCTTAATTCTTGCTCTAGCGAACACTACACGCTCTACAAACATTTCTTTTAAAAAAATTCTTGTTCAATTTTACTAATTTCCTTAATTTATTTAGACTACACAGGGTTGATTAAAGTTAAGAGTCCAAAATGTTTACTGCGTTGATTGTTAAAAAAGAATTTAACCGCATTTTTATACTATAAATTTTGTATTGTGATGCCAGTTCCCTACCTAGAGCAACCTTGCCGTAACACATTCAAATACCATCCTAATCTTTCTGGTGATTCACTGAAATGTATAATGATAATTACATTTTTATGTACTTTCACAAGTAAATTCTAGTAATCGATTTTAAAGTAACGTTACATCAAGATTTTTTTGTTGCGCTTTCATTAGTTAGCTAAAAACATTGGAACGATTACCTGTCGAAAGTGTCACCAGTGCATTATTTGACATCGACCAAGAGCATCAATAAGAATCAGTTTTACAAATATCAACACGATAATGAAATTCAATCATATTATTTATGCCAAAAGTGACGAACCTTAGATTTAATTCTTCTCATTAAAGTTTGAACATCAACTCGGTCATATTTATTTCTACTTTGTACCACTTTTGGTGAAAGTCATGTATGTTCGTAGATCAATATTTAGTGATTTTTGCCTTTTCATTAAAACACATTGGCCGCAGCTTAGGACAATTTGACGGAGTGGAATCCTGTAGGACAATTATATTACAACATTGTTGCTTGAGTAAAACTCTAGTGCTAATTTTCCATAATGGCAAGTAGCCAAATCGGTTCAGAAGAATACTGAAGCATTGTGAGAAATTATGGAAAGATGCAAAACAAACAAATTTTAACATTCTGTAGCATGAATGTTGCCATTAATGTATCCAGTGGTAATGAAAGAATAACTTTTTCAATCACAAATGCATATGGCTACGAAATCAAAATTTTTGGGGTATTTGCTAGCCTTTCTCGCTTATATTGTTTAGTAACATTTCCCCTTTACGAAGCAACATAAAATTCTTGGCCCGGTGTTTGACTGAAGTCGACTTCGCAATACGTTTTGTCGTCCAAAACGCAGCAGTGAAACAGTGGTTGTACAATTTTCCTGCCGTAGATTTTGCTCTTTTGTCCTTTTTCGGATTTAAATCCGGCACTTTTTGGACATTGTAAGTCTTCAAGCCTGCTTTTACTTTCACTCGATGTACGGTGGCTTATACGTATCAAATTTATTTGCTGCAGTATATCGGGGTATTGTGAGATTGTTAAGGAAATACTTAATTGTTTTGGGTATTTTTAATAGTTCGTTAAAAACAATGAGTGTGTATATTGCATCTAAATATGTGTTACTGATATCCAAAAGCTTTCACTTATATTGTCTTTAAAAATCACCCTGTAAGTGATTTATAAAAATTGGGTTTTGTCCTCATATTACCTTGCATCTGGTTAATATGAGCACTAACCAGGAAAATATGAGCACACATATAATTATTTATATTTATTTAACTTTAATACAGGTTTGCACCAAAAATAAAAGGCTGCAATTATTTATATTTATCGAACTTCAATACAAGTTTACATAAAAAATAAAAGCTGGTTAAGAAACAAATATAGGCTAAATAATCAGGTGCACAGGTGCAACGGTATATTTTTTTATATTTTTTGCTGTAACTCTTGCGCATTCAACATGTGCCCATCTTTGACATGCCATACACTTGATCCAGTTACTTCCTGTATTTGAAAATGATTCTCCACAAAAAAGGCAGTCTGCATCTTTATCGTTTTCATTTTCACATTTTCCGTTTCCTTCTTAGATTCCCTTTTACTGAAGTTTCTTTTTGGAACAGGAATCTTCTTCTTTTTTCCTGCATTTTCCATTAATTCGTTCTTGTAGGGACTTTCTGTTAATACGGTTGTATGGGCTACTTGGCGTTTCTTGGCACAACTAGATGCTATTTTGCTGATAGGAACTGGAATAAGATCTCTAAAGGAAGAATTCAAATTCTTAGATGTAGTAGCTGGTTCTGGACTTTCATCGACTAAAGTTCTGTTGCAATCCTATGATTTTTCAGGAGGTATAGGCTTATTCCGATATTCAGCAATTGTGGGTCTTTGAGGTGGTGTGACTTCTAAGTTTTCAACATTAGTCTCAGTATTGTGAAAAACTCTATCAGTTACTTCATATGCAATAAAGTCTTCTTCAGTAAATAGATGTTGATTAAATTGATGTATTCCAGTTTTTATAAATCCTGAAAGTGCATTTTTCATAGTTGCTCATTTACCATACGCCGTATTAAACAATTCTGGAATATCCTTTTCTGAGACAATTCTTCCAGGATGCTGAGTCATCCAAGTGGAAACTGCTTGATCATAAAAAGCGTTTATGTTCATAAAAACAGCCACATCGAGTGGCTGTAACTTATGCGTGCAATGGGAAGGAAGAGACAGAAGTATAACGTTGTTCTGTCTCGCTTTTAAAATTACAGACAGGTTCTTCGTATGGGATGTGTGGCCATCGAGAATTAGAAGCACTGGTTGGCGACCAACATCTGGCCTAATAATTGGTTATAAATGGTCCAACCATATTCCAAACAATTCCTCAGTAATCCACCCAGATGAGTTAGCAACTCCATTGCACCTGGTGGGCCTGTGTCAAAAAGGTCGGGACGCATTCTCATCCTTGGAAATACAAACATTGGTGGGATGAACTGTCCAACTGCGCTGATACAGCACACGGCTGTAATATTTTTACCCTTTTCAGCACTTGCAATAGCACCCACGCATTTATTACCCTTTTTGGCAACAATTTTTCCAGGTTTGTGGACCGTTGTATACCAAGATTCATCGACATTAAAGATGTTTTCCGGTGGAATTCTAATTGTTTCGCCATTTTTGCTAAGAATTAGTGCTTTTAAGTTGTTGAATAATAATTGGACTTTAGTTTTGTTAAACATAAGGGCCCGGTGCATAGATGTCGCTTCGGGGTTTCTGGCTGAAATTTGTGGGTTTCTTTTAAGGAAATCCTTAAACCAGTCATCACCTGCTAATTTTCTATTTTTATTAAAAGGGTTATTGATACCATTTTCTTCACAATACTTAAAGACGTATCTTTTTACGTCTTTCATACTGATATCAAATAGCCTTCTCTACATATCAAGAAGTACTTGGACTAATTTCTTCTTTTGTTCTAATGTTAACACACTCTTTCGTCCCAATTTTTCCTTCAAAGAAAGTTCCTGACCAAGACGAGTTTCTTCCAAATAACGGCTTAATGTTTGTCGTGGAATTCCACATTGACTTGCAGCCCTTTTCTCAGACACTTCGTCATCTAAAACAAGCTTAAGGACGCTTTTCATGCTGTCAGAGGACCAATTAGATCGTATACCCTTCTTCATGCGAGTTTTAGGCATTCTTCTACTGTGGATACCTTTAAAACAAATTTTTCACAATTAAATTTATTGTCTTTGGCCCTAACGGTAATATGAGCACCCAAGCTTAGCCTATTCTCATATTACCCAAAACCACAATGTTTGGCTAGAAATTCGTTGCACGAAAAGTGATTGATGATAACAGTTTCTTACCGTCAACAATCGATGCAACAATGTTATCTATACTGACATTTCAAATTGAGTCACAGCCACAGTTATAACTTTTACCATATAATCTTTACAAAGCCCGTAAAATAATCTTAACATACATAAACTTTTGCACGTACAAACGTAAATATCTCCAAAATGACGTTTAGCGACGTCGCAGATGGTTTAATCGTTTCCTATGGCACACTAAGGAAGTAAACAACAAACTCAACTACAGATGTCGCCAGTGTGAGCATTTTTAATTCAATTTTGCAAATGTGCTCATATTACCTAGTATGTTCATATTTCCCAGATACACCCTACGTTCAGACAATTGGGATTACTTCTGAAAGACTCTTAGGCATCCAGTTAAATTTCTGTGTTTGAAATCCAACTTTTCTACCGAAACCAGATTTTCCTTCTGTAGACAATCGTTTTTTATCAGTTTGTAATAACTTTTCCAAAAGTAGAACGCGGATGATGTAACAGCGTTGCAATCTGCAGCTGGCGGAATTTTTGTATTTGTTCAAAATTTCTTTACGTTTTCCTACTTGTTTGGCGAACTTTGCAATTATTTAAGAACCTTAATTTAAAAAGAAAAGACAATACATGACACTTATATGTGTCATGTTTGACACAATTAACAGTCACTAGGATTCAAGTAACTGAAATTCAAAGTCTGCTACTTTTTTTCTGAACCACGCCTTATTTTTCATGTAGCTTCCACGGTAAAGCAGTAGTAGCATGTACATGACAACTGCGTGAACTGCGAGTATAAAATAAGACAGCAGACCCAAACAATTTTATTACTGCACATTTATGCAGCGACAAAATTTGTCAAAAATAAAAGATCGTGGATTTTTATTTCTGATTAACATTGTATAAATTCTATGTGGGTTTTTAAACTGCTTTAGTGTTGTCTGTTTAAATAGTGGCGACATATGGAATTTAAATAGCCTCAACTTTCAGGAAAAACTTTCGTTTATATTAAAAATGCCATTTATGTATTAAGAGAACGTGCGGATTACCGCCTATTACCGCTTTTACAGCAACTTCCCGAGTATCACCAAAATGACTATGACGTGAAATTCGAACGAGCAGAGGTTATATGGTTCAACAAGTCCTATGTCAAAGATGTCAATATCAGTTTTCCTTTTTATAACAGGACCCAAAGAGTTGCCAATGCAAGTGGATATTTACTAATAGATCAAAGAACAACTGATGTCGTGGTATGTTACCCGGTATCTGTCTGTTTCATAACTACTTTAAATATGTTAATAAGAATAACACACACTTGCGTAATTTTTACATTCGCACACATGGAATGAAAATCGTTGACATAATTGGAAGCATCGTTATTGTAAATACATATACCCATATATTTTTAGTACAAAAAGCTGTCTTTCTGTTTTTTTATCTTATTGCAATTTTTCACAGGGAGAAATACAGGTCTACAAATTTCTGAGCAATGAATACCGTTACTTTCCAATATCAGTAGCCGCAAATCTATGTATTGAGTATAAGCACAACAACTTTAATGTACAGGGGCTATTGAAGAACAACTCTAACGTACGTGGTTGTCCCATAAAAAAAGTAAGCAGAATATCACTCATTATTACCGCCGTGACTTCAATCAAACCATCTAAGAATGTTTTACGAGTAGTTATTATTTTATTAAATACTTAAAAATCACTACATTCAGTATCATATACAATTAATTTTTTTCACGGAAGGCCAATTGCACATTCTGAATTTACGTCATACGTTTGCGGTTATTGTCCATATATTGATATGCCGAGTGATCACATGAATATGCACATACAAACGCGTCAGGATGTTCCATGTAAGGGACCTCGATAGGGCAGTGCGAACAAGCGCTGTCAGTCGAGGTCACAGTGAAATGAGGCTCAATCGGCCGTGGGGTCAAACCCCGCCTTAGGCGACGACCGTTTTTCACTAAGTTAAGATTAGGGTGCATGTTGCATGAATGGCTAGTATGTAAGGGACGTCAGCACGCCCTTGAAGAAAGGCGTAAGCGGGTCCGGGGGGCTAGTGTGAATGTGAAAAAGGGATGTTCCGTGTAACTTTGAAGAATACGCTAGAGCTAGTAATTACCAACAATGCCAATATTAGGCAATTCCGTATATTATTAGTATTTATTTCATTTTGTATTATAAAAAGAAGTGAAGAAATAACACAGGTCAACAAAAACATTTTTTGTGAAAACTTTTTAACAAATGCAGCTGAATCTTATGTATTTTTGGGTACTGAAATCGTATCTGGCATCAGTTTTTTGCATCCCCCACAGTTCCTTCACAATATGACCTCGATTGTTTTTAAACTGGGGCAAATTGGCTCTATAAAAAATAAAAAAAAACGTACCTGATACTGTACTTTTGTTTAATTACAAATTTTATTTAACTTCATTCACAATATACCACTTCAATACATATATTTTAAGTGCTTATCGTTTTGTATTTCCTTTCTCTCTTCTCTTTAAAGCTTCTTATGTAACTTTTTCTCCGATGTGAAACATTTTGTTGTTCCCGGTGAAGGGACTAGCAGTAATCACCCATCATGTTAACATTCCACCGTCCCTGGTAACGTTTCTCCATCACCTTAATGTCCTGGTAAAACCGCTCCCCCTGCTCTTCACTCACATCACCCATGTTGTCATGGAAAAAGTCAAGATTTTTGTGTAAGAAGTGGAGGCTCATCAGGAATCCCAGATTTGTGAACTTGTCTATCATATTAGCTACGATAAGCTCATAGTTTGGGCCTTTAACATTGCCCAAAAACTTACTCACAACTTGCGTAGATGATATCCAAGCCTCCTTCTCCTTTGTAGTCATTTTTGTTTCAAAGTTGGAATCTTATATCATTTTACGAATGTCAGGACCACTGAAAACCCCTTCTTTCAGTTTGGCTTCCGATAAATGAGGAAACTTCTCACATAAATACTTAAAACATTCACCATCTTTAGGCAAGGCTTTTACGAACTGTTTCATTAATCCTAGTTGAATGTGAAGAGGTGGTAGAAGAATCTTTTTTGGATCCACTAAAGTTTTATGCAAAATGTTCTTCTCTCCAGGTGCCAAAGTTTTTCTTGCAGACCAATGCTTTGTGGACCAGTGTTGGTCCCTTGCTCTGCTGTCCCACTCACATATAAAACATGGAAATTTAGTAAACCCCTTTTGTTGGCCAAGGAGCATGCAAACAATTTTCAAATCTCCACATATCATCCAATCGTGAGCAGGATAGTTAATTTTCTGTAAAATCCTGTCTAGATTTTCGTAAGTTTCCGTCATATGGACTGAATGGGCTACAGGCAGTGGAGCACAAATATTTCCATTGTTTAAAAGAACAGCTTTTAAGCTTGTTTTTGATGAGTCTATAAAAAGCCTCTAATCTTCGTTGTTGTACTGGATTCCAAATTCATTCATTAGACCACCAATATTATGGCAGTGAACCAAATCCTCTTCCTGCTTAAAAACTCAGCGAACTGCTGCACTCTTGCTCTATAATGGTGAATAGATGTTCCAGATGCCAACAAATGTTTTTCTTTTAGCCTAGAGCCAAGCAATTCTGCGTTTTCTTTAGTCAAACCCAAATCTGTTACCAAATTGTCATCAATCAATAAACTGTGGTGGCTCAGGGACAGGAAGTTTAGGGTAGACAATTACTTTCTTATTTTTGGAGTTATATCGCGAATCATCAATGCTGCAAAAATAACAATCGTCTGAATGAGTTTTTTGTTCTCTCCATACCATGGGTACTGCAAATCTAAAAGCTGTCTTTGCTTTTTTAGACCATTTTCTTCAACACAAACATAGCTAACCTTGTGTGGAGCCCAACGTTTCCCTTGACCACCGAGTTTTACACCAAAATATGCAAAGTGCACGTTTTTAACAAAACGTGTAATGTTTCGTTGATGTTTTTAACTACAAAATCACCACATATACCACCACATATATACACCACAAAAACTGTTAGGACAGTTTTTACAACCACAGTTAGCCATACTTACAGCACATTGGCAAACAACTGAAAAGTGAGGTTATGTTGACTGAAAGAAAATAAACAGCTGTCAGCGTACAAAGCGGGAAAATAAAGAGCAGTATTGCCAACACTGCCAACCTAATCACATTTAGATTTACTATATGTTTCAGTATATTAAAAATGCACAGATATTAGATATAAAAGAATTTCTCATGTTTCGTATATTCAAATGTGAAAAAATGGTGGGCGATATGACTTTTTTATTATTATTTTCGAACTCAGCACACCCAATAACATAACAATCAGGCAAAATCATTAAAAAAGTTTTTTCATCGTTGGCCTGTGTAATTTATCAATTACATATATCCGCAATTAATAAAGTATCCTGTTGATATAGGATGTCACAGTCAGTAGATGGATAATCATACGAATACAATCTTGCTTTAATTTAGAAATATAGTGTCTATTTGCTTTATTAGAGATAAACTTGTTTTCAGGGATTTTATTACGCCTACAACATTATACCAGATTTCTCAAGACTACCACCATTTATACCTCGTGGAAGGTACAAGGGTGTTGCAAAGTTGTATTATGCCCAACAGTTCGTTGCTGAAGGCCATGGTTATGTAGAAATTGTCGATAAGCCCATGAAGTGGTATAAATAATAAACTATAATAAACTTAGTTCTCCCAAAGCATTATTCGTAAAATATTTGAATACTAATTTGTAAACACCTGTGATGCTTATCAAACAGATGAACAAGAAATTGTAATAAAAAATTTAAAAAGCCGTAAACTCTATTAATATACTGGCAGTACCTTTAACTGCTTCTTAGTATATTAACATACCCAGCAGTTTTAATAATGTGAAAAGGAAACGCACATAAGGTTATTTTTCTGAAAGTGTTCGTTTTATTGTTAGCTATGCAAGTCTTAATATTACACGCATTAAAGTAAATGTGCTGCAGCGAATATAAACTATAAATTTTAAGATCAATTTACTGGATCTTACCGAATTGTCATTCGATTTACCCGAGACACATGCAAACGCAAGCTAAAATACTACATGAAAAATTTTCTAATTTATAAAATATACGGTATCAAACTGGACCAACTGTATTCGACACATTAGAGCAGTTTACCAAGGTTGAAATGCCAAAGCTTTCCTGGATAAAGTAAATATTTATGACAAACTTATTGATAAACCTATGAAATGGCATAAATAGGAAATCAATGCAACCCAGGCTAACTGATTTAGGGCATTTATAAAACTGATTTAGAATAATTTTTAAGATTATGGAATTCTTTAAATATAAGTACAGGTGAATCAACATCGCATATTTTCTCTCAAAGATTGTAGCTTTGTGCGAAAACAAACAAGTATACATTAAGACAAAGTAATGAAATTAAACATATTTTTTGGTTGTCCAATTCTTCTAGTTGAAATAATAGTTCTTGATAGAATATGGAAATGTATCTTCGTTAAATTCTAATTTAATATATTTAAATCGTGTTACGGGACAAACGAGCTTTTTCGTCGACCCGTAACAGGATAGGTGGAAAAAGCCTGCAGCTTAGCTCAGAAGAGAAGGGGGGGGGGGTTCACAGAAATCGCTTGCGGGAGGAAATCTTTCCTGGTTGTGTACCGAGTAGGTCAAAATTAGTGGGCGCCACCTTCCAAATACAGCTGATTGCATGTTCTCGTGGAAGGCCGAAGAGCCAGCAGCTTACGGAAATCGAACTCGCCTTTATTGTGCCTCCCTCCTGTTTATAAAGCTTGCAAAATTCGTACACACACAAATATAAAGTATACAATAACAAAAGATGATGATTTAAACACATATAATTAACCTTTTGAGAGTAAATATGTGATAGCAAGTAGTAATATTTTACTCAATACAACAATCGGTTAAAAGGAACGTTCGATTAAGGGAGAGCTCGCCGCTCATGGCTTACGGTATCTAAAATATTTCAACAAATCTACGTGGCCAGTGGCCTCCGAGTTTACAATAATAATACAGTATGTAATTTCTTTTTACAATTAACAGCAAACAAAAAGAAAATAATTACAAAAGACGACTGAGGGTCGCCTCTTGTCGCATTAAAAAAATAGGTTCAATCACTTAGAATTTTGCAAGTTAAGGCGTACAAGGTTTTTTCACAAGACAAAAAAAACTAATTCCTTTACCTTGACTTTCGATGAATGGGAGAGAGAGAGACAGGCACAATCTGGGGTGTTCTCAGATCCGGGCAAAAGGGTAGGCGTTCTTCGGGAAAATTGCGAGCCGAAATATTTGCTGCACAACCCTCGTAGTTCGTCGCAGAAACGGCACATGTACAGGAACAACAAATGGGCTCGATAATAATATGCCAAAGGCGATCGGCAAATTCGCAATGAAGTACCTTTCCAGGGATAAAAACTCCAGCGTATTTCTTTAAATCCGACAGTTATCGATTTTCTGTTCACCCCACGGTGAAACAGCGATACGAAAATACACGCGATGGAAACCCATCGGAAACCCAAGCCGCCCATGCAGTAGGGGAGACCGAGGCACATGTGGACACTTTTTTTTGTCGTCTTCTTCATGGTCGGTGTCCCCTTCTAAATCTTCAATACCATGTTTTAGTTTAATCGCTTTGATACGTTTAAATAGCATCGACTTTTTTCGACCATACTTAATAGCACTTGCTCGTATAGAAATTTTATTTTTAATTACATCTTCTACAACTTGTTTGACTGCTGTTTCATCTATTGATGAACCCTGTCTTGGCTTTGTAATTTCTCACCATTTCTAATAAATAGATACAAAATAGTATATTAAATCCTATCGTGTTAAAAAATAGGAGGCTGGGGCACATGTGGACTGTCCACAACTACCCCATATGAAAATGTCCACATGTACCCCAGGTGTCACAAAAATGTATGAAAGCTTGTAGGTTATGAAAACTACAAAGTTTTAACTTAAAATTATGTGCAAGTGTACTACTTATATGTAACTTCAAATATATATTGTTAAAGACAAGCAGCAACAAAATATAATTACAACAGAAACAAGCCCAACTGGTTTGAAAAACTTACTTTTAAGGCGCACAATCACTTAACATTTATTTTACACAGCACTATGAGTTGTAGCAATTTGCATTTTTAAATATGATATACGAATATGTGCTGCCATCTAGTGCTTGTGTGTATCATCATCAACAGCCTTTCCGTCCCACTGCTGGGCATCGGCCTCTTCTCTGCCACGTGTTTCTCCTCAGCACTAAGGTAGAAACACGGGAGACCTACAGTTTAACGTCGAGTCCGAACGACAGAAATTCCAGAGAAGGTTTTTAGCATTAAGATCCCACGGTTGCAAGCCGAATTGGGAAATTGTGTGTGGTGGGTTGCAGACAAGATTTTTATAAATCTGCATAGTTCTGCTTAGGTTTCGAACCCAAGCCAGAATCGACGTTTTATTCAGAAAGCGAGCGCTCTACCAACTGAGCTACCACCACACCTTGTGTGTATACTTTAAAATATTTATTCTAAGGCGGGATATTTGACTTGTCCACATGTGCCCCGCTCTCCCCTACTTGAT
>JABXWE010022271.1:0-20604 GCA_014611495.1 Limonius californicus | reverse complement strand
GGCGTCAAGACAACCACCCCGGTCCGTCCTAGGACCAAGAAGTTGCTACGCGGAAGAATTCCTGGAAGTCAATCACAGCATATATATATATATATATATATATATATATATATATATACATATTTCAAAGCTATACAAATTTCAGTCAAATGAAATTCGGAACCATTTAATAGAATGAATTATTTAGTGTAGTTGTATTACTCTAAACACCATTCAATGCTTCGGTATACATCTAAAATATTGATGCCATAGCACAAAGCAGTTTCAACACCTACATTCTGTTGTTACAACAACCAAAGCTTGTAACAGAGCTATAGATAAGATAATTACACTCAATTTTTACTTATTGTAGCCAACAATTGTGAATGAAAAAATAACCTTCATAAATTATTAACACAAACAGCATTCTAACAAACTGAGCAAGCTAAATATTTTACACCGGCTTAAATTAGAATAATAGGCGGCTATTAAATGAATTTAGCGATAACAATCAGCGTTGAAACAAAAAATGCTCCTGCAATTACATTAATCACCTTATAATCGTTGCAGTTAGTAAGGTCGTATTATAAACTAGTTTGATACAATTTTATGTTTCGATTCAGCAGAGTCGGGATATATCTACAATCTCGAAAGGGCGAACTTCCCCACCTTTCGGTTTTAGCTCCCTCACAGAGTGCTCTGCAAATAAAAAGTTGTAAAGGCTATTTATGGAAAACTACGGCCATGTAAAGCTTCGACCCAATTGGTTGACTGGAAACAGGATATAGACTAATCTAATCGTGTGATGGCACAGAATTTGAACCGCCCGGGTCAATCTAGTGTAGAGATTAATTATTACATATATTGATTAACACTGTTGATGTCCCACTACTGAACATCTGCATCACTTTTGTCTGCAACGTGCTTCTCCTTGGAGGTAAGGGAGAATTACCTAAGTTTAACGTAGAACCTGAACAATAAAAATAGCAAAGGTTCCACCATTGCCCAAGGCGGATTGTGGAATTGTGTGCTGTGGGTTGCAGCACAAACATTTTTATATACATATCAATATGGTTTGCTCAGAAGGAAATTAGGTTATCCACCACAATTATTACTATTATTATTTTTTTTGCTGCACAACTTAGTGGGCGGTTCGCTACTCATCCATAGAGGAACAATTAATCCAAAAATTCCGCCTATGGAGAGGAATGTTCTGACTACATGACAGGCCTGTAATATAACTGCTCTTTGCATTACGGCTAGTTATGTTAGCTATTAATACGTATATAATTCTTTATTGGTAGATCTAGAATCTAGATGTACCATCTACAATTATTTTATTGGCATTAAGTAGATTCTAGATGATGTTAATAAAATAATAAAGGTACGGAGACGTCTCTGAATAGTGCATATCACAGCGAGTTGAATTAATTCATTCAAAATTATTTAAGAAGATAAAGCGCTTATCAGTGTTAAAATGAATGAAATAAGACACAGCCGCAAAATGGCATGTTACTAAATACTCTAATGGAGGAATTCTAGACAGACTGTCGAATTAGTCTTATCTGATAAAGTCTAAGTTTCTAGTCGAAAACGTACTTATTTGCTGGTTAATAATGTTATATAATGAATGCACACAACGGAAGCGGCAATTTATTTCAGTGTTATCCCCGAATAACCTACCAGCTGTTGGAAACTTTCATCGGGGAATAGGTTTAGATCTACTGAATTAAGTAGACGCGCATCCTAATAACCGGAGATTAAGCGAATCTGGCAAAATTGAAGAGAACACGCGCTCAGGTATTTATTTCAATTGTATGACCATAATAACTGAATTCAGAACGAACACAGAAAGGGCGGCTGTTTTAAAATACATGTGATAGAAATTAACCTACCGATATATTGCACTTAGTAACATGTATGGCGTTGCCTTATATTTTTTTAGTTATCTACAAGCCACAACACAGAGGAGATATTCTCGCTTGGTCGTTTATATATCTCGTTTATTTGTCAGGATGCATCGAGGCGACTCCTACAGAAGTGGGGCAGATCAATAACTTCCTCTACGGGTTCAGAATTTCAAAATATAAATATGCATTTATCCACCCTTACTCACATTCATGAGATTTTTATTTTGGGTTGAGCGTGTTGCACTAGGGTACGGTCACGCAAATCGATATCACATTATTGAGAGCTTGTCCAAGTGTTTATCAGTAGCTTAAACGCATTTTATTTTGCTTCCAGCTTTGTCTGTTTTCTGTCAACTGATCAGTTCTTTGGAATTTGAGTCACCACGTAATGACCGTTCCAGGGTACCGACGGTGAATGGACTTCGTTCTAAATATGCCTTTATTCTGCGGCATTGATATCAATATAATTTATGGTATTTTTATTCATAAATTGAAAGGTTCCAATGCAAGCTGGATGGCAATGTGCGATATATTGCCGATTCCATTCTTCCCCGCGAGTGGTTATCTTACCGCATCGTCAGATATCAGCGCATTGTGTTGGAGAAATGATTTATAAAATGCAATAGCCAATAAAATTCTATTTTCAATATTTTCGATCAGCACGAGGTACACGGCATGGAACATATTACCTTGCTAGGGCCCTCGAGATATTTTTCTGGTTTAGAAGTGTTTCATATTTGTATTGTAATTTGTAATTGAATTTGTAACGAAAGTCATTTACTGGAATTATTTGTTTTAAATGATAATTGTGTCGGGAAATTGATAAAAGGAATACAGGAATAGTGACAAAATGAAGAAGGTTCACTCAGAACGCGTGACCAGAAATATGTCCAACAAATATATTGAAAAGGACGAAAAGAACAATTTATAACAATATCTCATGGGACCTTCAATAACAATGCTTCCTTGCAACTTTTCGTTTTCTTTGTTTCCTCTCTTTATATATAGACTATATTGCGTTTTAGCTGCCTCCTAGTAATTCAACAATATTTCCTTTGAAGCGCGTTCTCTCCATTTAATTCTGCTCAGCATCCTTTTCTGTCACTATAATGGTCTTATCTTACAGAAGTTGTGGTCTTTAGTATTACTCAATTTCTTACAAGCTATTATTTCTAATGCAAAGTTACGAATTAAAGTATTTGTGTCCTAGCTTAATAAAAGTGGACATTTCGTGATCATTTTTATTATCTTTATTCACAGGCGGAGGTGTTAATGACATTTTACCGACACAATACATTATCTTCTTTACACAAACACTCCGTGAATTACTATAACATATATTACATATCGATTGGAGATTGATGAATCGAAAACTAGATACAAATTTTTTTTGTATCGCTCTTCCAAATTGAAAATGAAGTTTGTTGATTTACCTAGTCTTTGTCTTAATTTGTATAACAACTTGTTAGTGTTAAAAATAGTTCAACAAGACTATTATATTAAATTTCCTTAATTATAGGCAAATGGATGAGAAATTACATTTTTTTTAATTTTATCTCTCGCGAATATTTGGCCAAGACTACTATAGCGCTTATCAACCTTCTTCCTATTTAAAATATTTGTTATTCACTATTTATTTTTATTCTGGAACAACTAGTTAGTGATCGGTTGCGGAGAGCTGCGGACGCTGGTCAAACGGTATTCGTAGCCCAGCACAATCCGCGCTGGTCAGTACTTGGATGGGTGGTCCCATATAGTGGCATATGCAACCGGTCGTGCTTCGGAGGGTACGTAAAACCGTTGGTCCCGATTGTCATACAAACATCGTTGAGAATCGTAAACCTTGTAGTAGAACTTCTCTTCTCTGTTCGATGAGTTAGGTTAGCCTCCTGCCCGACATACGTGCAAAAGGGGGCTCACAGAACCTTCTCTATTGTAGGTAATTAACAGGTCATTGACGTATACACAGACGAAGAAGAGAAGAAGAACTAGTTAGTGTCAGAAATAATCCAACAAGATCATAGCCTTAAAATAACAATTGTTGGTGAAATAAATTTAACTCTCTGAATATCCTCACTGTTGCAAAAATGTACTTCAATACCATTTACAAAATTACCAATTACATTTAATTATCGTTTCCAGCATACTGCTTCTCAGAGGGAATGCGTTTAATGATCACTCCATCATTCGATCAATTAATTTACCTTGTGCAGTATAGATCGCTACTTAACGGCATATGAAATATTTCCAACATTGTGTTCGCTTGCTATGAAGTCAGTTCCATTAACTTTTTTGCAATTATGTATTTTAGAGCAAGGTACTACATTCTCTATTTAGGAATACAGCTTTTTGTTCTATTATTTCAGTCGCTTACATGATTAGTTATAGCTGCACATCATTCGTTATCGAATGGTCAAATGTGTTACAAGTTTTGATAATGAGGATACTGAATAAGTTTCAAATCTTGCTGTAAATATTTCTAGATGTATTTATGAAAATTGTACGTTTAGATATCTAGAAACGGAAGAGCTAAGTGTGTGCTACATTCAACTTCTTGTTAGTTATTATCCCATATCTGTATGTAATGTATAGGCTCGTAAGGGTAATATTCCATTGAAAGGAACAATCCTTGCCAGTTATTAAAATAATGTTTATTTTAATGAAATTGTTGAAAATCATAGGACTGAACGGAGACGGTGGTTCAAGACTTACCATCTTGAATATGAAGTGATAAACTTGAACTGTCTAAAGGAACTGCAGCCGAGAAATACATCTGACGAAAAATTCTTCGCCAAGTCAACAATGGAAGTCCAATGTCAATAGGAACCGGTGAACTTGGTGAAAAGCTTATATTCAGATGTATTACTCAGCCAAAATTATTTTAAACAGTCCAAGTTCGCCAGTTTATATTGCAGATATGTATTTAAGTGTTCTAAATATCGTGGCGATAAGGGGTTTTACAAAGTTTTGTAGCTGAAGGACAATATTGATTGAAGTAGACAATTTACAAAGTGTGTGTAATGGTAATTATTTGATTGGTCTACGTACCCACTAGAAGGTGATGTATATATCTTGATGAATTTAAAACTTGCGATATTTTCTATGTACCTAATTATATGGATAAATTAAGAAAAAAGGCTATGTAAAAAGCTACGTGCATTTATAGCCAAATAATGCATTTAAATCTATTGCAGATTTACCATAGCGTATTAGCCGCAAAGTAGGTCAAGATGCAACTGGAAGAAATTGAAAGGGTACATATAAATCGGTTATAGAAAAGGGACCAAGGACAGATCCCTGTGGGACGTCTGCCCTCATGTCTACAGCGTTAGAAAATATCCTCTTGATGTTACCTCAGCAGGAACAAATGATGCATTAGAAGTGCAAATTCTGCATCCATTACATACATACTGTAGTTTTGAGCTAGCGCTTTCATATAATATATTACAGTTGCTTACAATAAATTAGAACAACTCCAACTGCGACTCAAGAAAATATCACGCACAAATTATTATATAGCTCAAAGGAATTTCTCTAATTTTAAGTAAGACATTTTCTAATAACGAGAAAACAGATTGTTGTCTATTTTTGGCGAATACCGCGGAAATGTCACTACAGCGCACAATGAATATATCAAACGCTATCTAATTAGAAAGCCACCGTCTGAAAAAATATTTAAACGCCTTGAAACTTCTTTAAGAAACGAAGGTAAATTTGTTAATTCCAGAAGATCTAAACCCAGAACGATTACAAATATAAAAAGTAGCAGCAGTGTTGAAGACAGTAACTGGAAATCCTCAAGTCAGAAAGATCTAACCACAAAAAAATGTGGATATTAGTTAAGCTTCAGTTAGAGGTATTCTGAAAGCAAATATATTTCATTTTTATCAAGATATTTCGGTGCACGAACTGCTTGAAAACGGCCCTTATAGAAGATTACAATTTTGTATATCTTTCAAAATTAACTTCTTTTGAATGCATTTTTTTCATATTGTGTATTTTTAAGCGATGTGGATCAATTCTAAAATAATTGTAAAGTCATAGACACAACTTGCATTATTACACACCAGAAAATCGGCACGGGCCACGTCTTACCTATTTTCAAAAAGTTTTCTGCGAATATTTGGTGTGGCATAGTAAGAAACCATATTACAGAACCACGCTTCTACCATGCAAAATTAACTGGCCATTTTACCAAGATTGTTGGAATATGCAGAATTCAATGTGCGACAGGTAGGTACTTAAATTCGTAGCTGCCCTGCTCACTACAATTAGATTGTCAGGATGGAAATTGGATTGGAAGAGGAGCTGCGCTTACATGGCCACCAAATGGTTGCGATATCACTCAACTGTTTTTTTTTACTTTGGGGTACAATTACAGAAATTGTATACCCAACTCTAGCAGCAAATGATCATGAGTTACAAAACATAATAATCAAGGCCTACATCAACAAATTTGACAAACGTGCTCGAGTCTGAAGATGTGTGGAAGTTGTTGGGGGTAATTTTGAACTTTTAGAGTATTATATATAATTTTGCTTTTTAGTTTTTGTTATTTTTAACTTGTTCAGTTTTTACTATAGTATGGTTCCACTAATGAGTGGTTCTCTTGTTAAATACTAATATAATTAATATTGGTAAAGTTGTTAATTGTTACAGTAAGAGATCAACATGACAGGAAGTAGTTATGATCTACTTCTATACTATCATACACAACTTAGCTGCCCCACCCTATATATTTAAAGCATTCAAGACGAAACATGTAAATGTTAACATGTGAAATAAATTTTTAAATTTGGTGTAGTAGTCAGATCTTATATCTAACTAACATTACTAGTTGTTCTGTAAACTGAACAGTATTCACCTGCAAACTTCTATTTGAAATAGCTCATACGTGAGCGTTTTTGTATGCAAACTTAAAATGAATGCAGAATCGATTAAGTAGTAAATCTCTTACTTATCAGGGTTTTTTGATTATATAGCCAAAGTAATGTATAGTACTAATGAACAGTTTGCCCATTTATGTACACGCATCGTACTTGTAGGCTACGTGCTATTTATTATTAAATGTAACACTTACTTAGGTGATAAACGTAATAAAACTTTTAAGAGGTCTAATGGAGCTTTGATATTTATTGTTCTAACGAATAACGAAACGGACGACGTCATTAACCACGTCCAATCTATAGATTTCTATTTTTCAAATATTATTTAAAAAGCTGTATATCTGTTGAGGATGACATTTCTATTATATACAGGGTTGGGAAAAAGTGCAGATCAAAGCAAATATCTCTACTGCAGCAACCGCGGTTTCGATAAAATATTGTACATGAAAGTTCCGATATATGGCGGATATAATGATATATGGCGGTTTAGAAGGACTTCCGGTTTAGTCGCAAATGATATCAACTTCTCTATTTTAAATAAAATTCCTCGTATATTTTAGGATATATCGATAGAACTCTTTTTTTGCGAGTTCAGTGATATCGGTTTGATGCTTTTATTTTTAATAATTCTAGATATATTAAACAATAATGTTTCATAATTGTTATCTGATCTTGGAGGACGCCTTCAAAAACACAGATTGGCAAAAAAGGAAATAAATATAGACGGAAGATGTATAAACCACCTAAGATACGCCGACGACATCGTGATAACGGCCAAAGACACAAAACTGGAAAGCATGATATTACTTAACACAAAATCAAGGAAAGTAGGTCTAAATATCAATTACAATAAAGCAAAAATCCTAACCACATAAGTTATCAATACAATAGACATAGATAACGTAAGCATAGAAACAGCATCATCGTACATATACCTAGGACACAATATATTGTTAAAATATGAAAAACAAGAAAGCTGAAAAACGAAGACGAACCAGATTAGGCTGGGTAGCATTTGGCAGACTATCACATATCCTATGATCAAAAAAATTCAATAGAAAACAAAAGGCCAAAGTTGTCGACATGTGTGTTATTCCTGTACTTAGCTATGGTATGGAAACAGCAAGGTTCACTAAAAGAATCATTCACCGCCTAAGAAAAACACAAACTGCCATTGAGAGAAAAATGTTGGGAATACAGTTGAGTGACAGAAAAACTATAAAATGGATAAGAAAACAGATAGGAGTGGTCGGGAAACATCATGAGAACAGGAGATGAAAGATTGAGCAAACGAGTGAATGGAAACCAAGACGAGGAAGAAGAGGGGTCGGGACACCACCACTGCGATAGGTGGACGGTATTAGAAAAGTGGCTGGAAAACATTGGCATAGACAGGCACAAGACCTAAATAAATGGAGAAGTGAACGGAAGACCTACGTCCAATAATGAACAAAACAGGATTGAAGAAGAAGAAGAAGCAGAAGAATGGTTATCTAGTAGCTCGTGAAAACCAAAGAATGTGGGAAGTGTAAACAGTTTGTACAGTTGTTAAAATTTGTTTGATTTATGTTTCGTTGTGGTGATATTCGATTAACAGGTCAAAAGTATTTAGTAAATCAAATTGTTCCTGCTCTTGAAGACGGAGAATTAGCTAATAATATTTGGTTTTACCAGGACGGAACACCTTCCCATTTTACGTTCTGAATGTTCAGAAATTTTTTAAACCTTTCCCTAAAGGGGTTTCGTTGCATGGCCCGCTCGTTCTCCGGACTATATTAATAGAATCTCTTTCTTTTTTTTTAAATTATCGTGTATTGTCAGATTAACATATAGGTGTTATACATGACATTTAGGATATAGACAGTAAATGACAAAAATAATGACAAGACTATTCTAACGTTTCATACGGATCCAGTGAATTTATAAATGTTAAGTTATTGTTAAGGATTAGCTTAGTCACTATCGTCTTCAGGAGATATAAGATCTTGAGGCATTTTTCGCTTTAATCTAGTATGTATGTTTTTTTGACAGAGATTGAAAAACACTGCACCTTCGCACGCACTAGCATTTGTGAAGAACTTTTTAGCACATTTTAACATGAAGCCTTGAATTGGCGAAACACCTAATTCGAAGTGGAGTTGATTGTTACGGATGTATCAAGGGGCATTTACAGCAGTTCGAAGAATCTTGTTTTGAAATGGTTGCAATTTTTGTATGTTGGTTTTGGACGTGTTGAGCCAAACCGGACTAGCATAGAGTATTAACGGTCGTAGTTGGGCCTTGTATAATAGCATAGCACATTCGGGTTTGAGTGACGACTTCCGATTTATTATAGGGTAAAGCTGTCTTAGTCTATTATTACCTTGAGAGAGTTTTTGGTTTATATGGTAGCTCCAGCTCAGACGAGTATCTAAATGTACTCCAAGATATTTGACGACACTGTCCTTTGGGTTCCATGGTATGATAACTCCGCTTATTTCGATGTTAGGTGGGTCGATAATGCGTCTGAGGGCGAATATCTTGGCTTGGCATTTTGCAGGGTTGATTCGGATATTCCATTTGTTGTACCATTTAATAAAATTGTTAGCGGCATGTTGTAATTCATGGACTGCTTCATCCAAGTTGGAATTCTGTGTAATTATAGCAGTATCGTCGGCAAATATTACTAAGGATGCTGTTACTGTTGGTATGTCCGAAGTATAGATGTTGAAGAGAAGTGGCCCCAAAATGCTTCCTTGTGGGACACCTGCGTGAATTTCTCTAACTTGAGATGTGTAAGAATTTACTTTAACTGCAAATGTTCTGTGTTCAAGAAAGGAGAAGATGATTGCCTGCAGGTAACTAGGTATGTTCAGGTCCAAGATCTTTTTCTTCAGGCCTTCGATCCAGACCTTGTCAAAGGCCTGTGCTACGTCGAAAAGGACCATTGTGGTGTAATTCTTGTTTTCAAAGCCATTTGAGATGGTTTCGCTGATGCGTTGAAGCTGGTGACATGTTGAATGCCCTCTCCTAAAGCCAAATTGTGAGGGTGGCAGGGCATGTAGTGTTTCGATGTCTTTCAGTAGTCGTGTGTAGATAATTCTTTCGAGAACCTTGGAGAGAGTAGTTAAAAGACTTACAGGCCTGTAATTATTGACATCATTTTTGTTTTTGCCCGGCTTGGCGAACATGAGAATATGTGCCTGCTTCCATTTACTGGGGAAGTAGCCCTTTTGGAGACATCCATTGAACAGAGAAGCTAAGTAAGCTAAACATTTCTTGGTTAAGTGCTGGAGTACTATGTTGGGTATAAGATCACATCCGGGTGCTTTCCGTTTAGGTAAAGCTGTTATTAGTTGGGCTATTTCTCTGGGTGATGTGGGTTCAATGTTTCCAGGAATGGGAAGATTTCTCTCGACGTAATTAATCACATGAAATGCCTGCGATGGGTTGCAGATATATGATGGTGTGAATACCTTTTTAAGATGAGAGGCGAACGCTTCTGATTTTTCAGCATCCGTGGTAAGTGTGTCTGTTCCAGTGGTAAGGGTGGGTAGTTCATCATGCCGTTTTAAAATTCGTGTAGTGATTTTCCACATGCCTGGTTCTCCCGGGCCGATATCGGCGATGTATTTTTTGTATGAGAATCTCTTTCTTTGAGAACACGGAGTTTATACAGATCAACCAAATAATTTGGAATAATTGTCGAAAAAGGATTACTATAGCTCAGCTTGCTAATGTAACTGAAGGACTTGTACATTGTTATTGCCAAGAAGTAAATAGTGGCAATATTGAACATTTTCGAAAGCGATGTTATTTGTGCCCTTCTATTTGTTTGTTCCGTATTGTTTTGTTGTCATGTGTTTCTATAGGTAATAAAACAAATTATTCTAGAAGTATTAAAAATAAAAACAGCAAACCTTATATCAATGAACAAGTTTGATATATCTATAAATATATACAGGGTATTATATTTAAAATAATAAAGTTAATATCAGTTCTGGCTAAACCGAAAGTCGTTTTAAATCGCCAATATCTCCATTGTATCCGCTAAAGAAAATTATGTCGAAATCGTCGTTGCCGTAGTATAGATATTTGCATTGGTCCGTACTTTTGCCCAACCCTGTATAGTATAGAAAATATTATGACTATTCTTTCAATTCCAAATGATACTCTAAAAATGCATTTCAGAAGAAAATCCCCAGGCATATTAAATTAGTACCGCCGCAAACAATAAGTTTAAGTAGTAAGTAAGGAAACTATTGATATATTATATATAGAAACAATAGTATTGTTTTATTTCTGGAGGCTGCAATGAAACTTTTTGGAACTCGTATTTATAGAAGCTTTTACTCGAAATAATTCTTCTTTCACTTGTTATTATATGAGATACGCATGTGTCATCCTGTATATGAAATAAGTGCTACTGTCACATACGTAGAAGTCGTACGTTGTGTTACCCGGATTGTAAACGTCATGAGCAAACCCTCTTGCCAGGGAGAGTAAAATTTTTATCTTAAGTGGGAAACAAAAACAACTTTAAACTCTTATTTCCGTTGGCACGGAGATTTCATATAATATTTAGTCCTCTCATAAATAGGCTTATTTCCCGACTTTCTGCATATTAACTACTCTTCCACGGTTTTCATTTTCCACAGATCTAAATGTGAATTAAAATAAGGTTAAACTCGATTATCCGTACTTTCCAATTCTAATACTTTGAAACTTTGTTAAAGTCTACAACGTAACTTTGTTTTCATTTACAATTATTGTCGTCTGTCGACTGCAATTATAAATGTCTTTAAGCATCACGTAAGATGGATAATGAAGGAACATGGAAGTCTTTATTACCCCGTGTGTTGCAAGTAAACAGCTGTGGTGTATTGCCTAAAAAGTTATATTGTAAATTGAATTGATAAGTGTAGTACAGGATGAGCATTGCGGAAAGTTATTTTTATTCATTTTGCAAGTCTGATGAAATCATGGTGGGGGTTATTGGCCAGGACCCAATGGCAGTTCTCCGGAAGACGAGGAATCGATAGAATAGCGGTATTAACCCTTTACTGTTGGCTCCGGAAACGAAGTCCGGTTCGTGCTCGCGTTTTGGTTCAAATGCCTAACTTCTACTTACTTTACATGCCGTATCTGATTTGATTCGTCTTCATCGCCAAAGCTTTCCGGAGCGGAATATTTCGGACTCTCGCATAATTGTCGTAATTAGTAAATTTCACAAAAACCATTAATTCTATTCCAACATGTCTCTTTGAAATACCATGCTTCGCAAAGTTATTAAATTGTCTGATATCATCTAGGGATTAAGAGACAAGCCGGAATTTTATACGCTGTTTCCGGAAAGCCTTGAGAGAAATGAGATTTGCCGGAGTTTGCTTCTACATGCTGCATGTGTACACGTGCGCAAACGTGGTATTTGCTGTTGTTGAAGCTTGTATAACTCGTTCTACTTTTATTATTCATGCAAATACTTATATCCTTGTCATATAAATAACCTGCCGCATACACATTTTGGAGGGCACAGTGAAACACTGTAATTTTTTTACACTGGAGCATCAAGAGTTAGACTCAGATTGAACACATTTAAAACTCAAGGCACGAGAGAATTTTAGGACTCAAAGTAGACATCAAGTACAAATAAAAATGTGCTAGCGTTCTTTTTGATATAAAATAGAACCGCCACGAGGTAATGAATGCTTAAAATAAAAATCATTCGTAATGGAAACATGCATAAGCGGAAGAAACTGTATAATTATACTTGATGTATGGTGTTATTCCGACAACGATTTTATCTAATCACGGTCTTCTTCAGATGAAAATAATTAACATTTTCTAGTTATGATACATGATTATACACAATTATGTTTTCTAATCATTTTCTGAATTTGCTACTATCAAATATCAATCCCGTAATCAACCAACAAATAGTAATAGTTCTATGGATCGATGATAAGGAACATTTTTCCTTTTATTTCGTGTAAGGTCCCTCTTACGCCTCGCCATTGAAGAAAAGGATTTTAGTAAGAATTTTCTGATCCACCTGAAGATTTTTGTAATATTTTGTTTTCACCAGTATAATATAATCGGTAATAAAACGCTATCTGATATTATCCATGAAATTAGTTTATTTTTGCTAATGTCCGGCAACTTATATTGTGTCTAATTATGCAACATATGAATCCTGTTGTCTATATTTCCTCTCTAGCTGATTGGGCACGTGTCAAACTCACGTGGCTACCATATGGAGATGAATAAAACCTTCCGGAAGACCAAAGGGAATTGTTTTCTAATGCGACGTTCAATGCAGCCACATTCAGGAAAATTAAATTACGGCAAGGTGCCTTTATTTCGAAGACATCCGGTTTCCCCCACCGTTAATTTTATTTGAATACCTTATTTAACATTTTATGCAAACGCATAGGAGGTACGTCCTCTTTATCAACTTAAATACTCACAGCGTATGAACATAGTTACCTAACGTTTCGCCTGTATACTCTAATACACAGCAAGATAACACTGTGTGTCAATAAACAATATTAAACAATTACCCATCATATAATATTAAAAAATATATCAGATATGTTAAAAATTCTCAGTCACACCAACAAAAGAGGTTTGAAAATACAGAGACTTGTATGTGGTTATACGATATTAAGTATAAGTGAAACTAGTAATATTTTGGAACACATACATGGTTTTCGAATTTTAACGGAAGCAGAACTTATCCCAGTTTTTTGCTCATTCCCTTCTTCATTTAGTTCATCTTTTTCTAAACCTTCATATATTGATTCGGTTAAAAATATGTAATACTCAGATAAAACAATTTTAAGTAAATTTTCAAAAATGGAGCTATATAATACCAACAATATGTTGCATTCATAGGAATTACATTAAGGGGCTTATCCTCTTCTCTTCTGAATACTACAGTAATGTTTTGCTGTTACGTCAATATTTACTTTGAGAACTAATTCGTACTGAGGGCCTTGGAAATACCCAAGGAAATTTCAAGGCTGGTATATGAGTGGTAAAGCTCTTAACAGACCCTAGTGACCAACAGCGTTGTAATGGTACACTGAGTACCTGAACATGCCAGTATTGTCGGGAATTAAGAGGCAGATACTCTGGCAAGAAGGGGGCCAAAATATATCTAAAAGATGCCCAGAATATACACTCGCAGTCCCTGCCAATACAGTAAGAAGAAATTCTACAGCATCTCATCCGGCTTCTGGGAAACTCAAACTTGTAGACGAGCGAAGCAGCGTTTTCGGAGCCCATCACATAAGTATCCTAAAACTGCTGAATTTGAACAGAGATTATCTCGGGATGGTGACAAGCCTTCCGGCAAGCCACTGTACTCTAAAAAAATCATCTAGCAACTATTGGCATAGATATGTCAATATTACGTATTATGTAACACAAACAGAAGCAATATCAATAAATAACACACAAACCTGCGTCTGGCAGTATGGCTATTTTAATGACTAGCGTGGCAACACAATGAAGTTGTACTCATGATTTCCTTGGTGACACAAATCTAAAAATTATCTGCAAAATAAACCATGTGCATTCTCTTACAAATGCTGTTCTTATTTGTAGGGTAATAGTTGAATAACTCTAATTTAGGGTAAATCACCAACACCTAGCCTGGGTTTAATTTAATGTAAGTAATAGCATAACTGGCAGTATAACTACGTCTAACACAAATACAGTTGTGTCATATTTGAGTAGGTAGTAGTAGTAGTAAGACTGAGATGCCCAGTAGTAGACCCCTACGGGCTCTTCTCACTAATCCCTGGCATGTCTTCCTCTCCTACCTCCTCTGCCTCTCTCTTGGCAAAACTTCCTGACTTTCTAAAGAGTGCTAGGATGTCCGTCTATGCGAGGGAGCTCAATTCTGACCTGTGAAGCGCCGCTGCACCGAAACTTTATGTCCCAGTCGCATTGGCGGCTCGCATTCTTTTAGAAAGTGGTAGGCGATTTCCTCCTGCCGTCCGCAAGCCTTACATAAAGGGTCGTCCAGACCGCTAGGAAGCTTAAGTGTCTTCTGAGCTTACACTTGCCTATGAGGACTACTAACAGTAGATTGAGAATCCGCCGGCTTTTACCTCATAACCAGACAGACTTAGATTTTTTCAGTTCGGCTATGAATATTTTCCTAACTAGCTCCCCTAAATCTCCTCTACTCGTCCTTCGGCGTTACGTGTGCCCATTCGATTTGGGAAAACGTGATCTGCTTTGAAAACCCTAGAAAAGGTTCCAGTCCCAGTGAGATTTCCCCAGCTCCTAGCTTGGCAAACTCATCTACCTTCTCGTTGCCAGGGACTCCACAGTGTCCCGGTCCCCTGGTCAGTTTTACTTCTTTCGGTCTTGCGAGTTCTTCAAAGGTATTTCCGCTGACCTCATCCTGGGTGATTAGATAGCTTTGACCACCGTATGACTGTCGGAACGAATGTATACCACTTGCTCTGTTCCCGATCTAAGCTATTAATTCTTGGTCACCACCAAGATGACATAGGCTTCCGCCTGGAAAACCGTGGTATATTCCCAAGTGCAAAACTCTTTTGAATTCCCTGGTTCTCTAGGTACACTCCGGCTCCCCCTCTTTGCTTTACGTATAACTACAATTACAATTTAAATGCTTTAAAATTAAGCGGTAGCATTACTGAAAAACTTCAGGATTTTGGATTCTATATATTAAATCCTTTTTCCGTTTTGCAACGGTTTCTTTATATTGAATACCGCGCTATTAAAAAGGCTAGCCTAAAAGCATACCTTACATACAGTGTATCATATTAAACTCTATTCGAAATTAGCAAAAATGTAAATACGTCCAGTGGTGTATGGCAGCATCTTGAATCTCTACTGGGCTACAGTAAAATATACTTACAATTTCCTGAGAAGTTTACTATTAATGACACACTGACTAAATCATCTACAGGATATATCAAGGAGGAACTAAAAATACAGCTAATTATTATATATCTAGTAGATATAACAATAATGCCGGCTGCAAGTAATTTTAATTTAGAACTCTTCGCAATAACATTGTTATGTGATAATTACATTACGTTTTCCTAAATCTACTTTAAACTACTTGAGTAGTGACGTACAAAATAAAAATAAATAAAATAGTTCAGCTTAAGTAGACATTAGTAGTGCAACTGAAATAGAAATTGATGTGTTCGTATCTATTACGCCAAATACAAATCAAGATATAAGAATAACTGTCCAGATTAATATAAGGTTTCACTTCTTCTTGAAGGCGGCCTTCATTACTAAAGGTTGACTACAATTGTGGCAACCTCCTCTATGTTTTCTGCTATTCTCAGGAGACAGGGTGTCTCTAAGCGGGTTCATTCTCTAACAGTCCTAAGCCAGGAGCATTTTCTCCTTCCCAGACCTCTTCGTGCCTCAGCCTTTTCTTCCATACTCAATCTGAGAAAGGCATATTTCTGTCTTCGGTGACTATGCCCAAGGTAACTGGATTTGCGTTTCTTGATGATACCTAGGATTTCTCTATCCGTTCCCATCATCCTCAGCATTTCACTAAGTATAAAACTTACAAACACAAGTATCAATAAATTGGATTGGAGGTATTAAAACAACCTCAAATACAGAAAAACATTAAAATATTGGTGGTAAGAGTAAAAATAATCGCACTTATCGTAAATATATTATATTTACGTGGACACTGCATTCAAGGTTTAAATAAATAAATGGTGCCTTCAATTTATGCTTGGTTGTTTTATTACAAAACATTTTATTTTATTCTAATACAATACCACATTTAACAAGATTTGCTCCAGGCTGCTATGAGATTGAGTAAACATCCTACACCTCGGTAAAGGTTGTTTAATTTCTTTTTAAAGAAGTTACCCAACTAAGCGTAGGCGTAGCCCGCGAGTTTCGTTAGCAATTATTATACGTCATGAGACGGCGTAAACTAACAAATATAAATATTTTATTACAGGAGTAAACACTGAAATATCTAACTACCGTTAATGATTTTACAAATGTATATTGTTAAATCAGCCATAATTTGTTGCGGGGAAATAATATAAACATGCTGAGAACAAATAGTAAATCTACAGAGTGTTTTGTAGGCTGAAGTTTGTCTTGTCGCTTGAGGTCAGATTCATTGCTATGTATAATGTTGATATATGAAAATATTACAACGCACATTATAATTTCAATGGTATTTCAGTTAAACAAATTAATGCGTCAGTGTGGTCCCGTGGCTAGAGCATTGGGTTGCGGTGCAGAAAGTCGGAGTTCAAATCCCGGACTCGATGCCAGACGAGCAGCCTACCCAGTAGGTTTAAATAATTGGGTACCTGCGTTCAAATAAAAAAGCGGTAATAATTAGATTTTCAACTGCAGTCCCGGGAAATAACATTAGTAACTTTGAAAGAACTCACTCAAGAAACTAAACAGAATATCAATCCGAAGAAAGCGCCGGGCTATGATCTAATAACAGGAGCAATACTTAAACAATTACCAAGGAAGGGAATTATAAAACTCACTCATCTGATGAATGCAGAATTTAGGTTAAAGTACGTCCCGGACATGTGGAAAGTATCTCAAGTAATTATGATCCCCGAGCCAGGTAAACCACAGAGCACAGTAGCATCGTATACACCGACATCATTATTGCCGATTATATCAAAATTATTCGAAAAACTACTGTTGAAAAGACTGAAACCTATAATCGGAAGATCAGAGCTCGACAATACATCAGGTGCATAGGACCACGATTATCATAAAAAAGGTATACGAAGAAGAAAAGATATGCTCAGCGATATTTTTAGACGTTTTAGACTCTAGCGTTTGATAAAGTTTGGCATTCCGGATTAATATATATACTACAAAAACTTTTTCCAGAAGAATTTGTAGACATACTAAAGTCGTACATAACTGGAAGGATGTTCAGAGTAAAACAAGAAGATGAATTCTCAGCGATGAAAGACATTCAAGCAGGCATGCCACAGGGAAGTGTTTTGGGACCAGTCCTTTACCCTAATGTACATCTGTGACATACAAAGAACTGAAGACACAGTACTAGCAGTGAGGAAACAGCTAGGAAGCTACAAAATGCTTGTGACAATTTAAACGCTTGGACCAGGCGGTTGAGAATTAGAATAAATTAAGGCAAATCGGTGCATCTGACTTCACCAACAGAAACAGGAGCATCATCAAATAACAATCAATAATAATAACATCCTCTAGGGCAATACAGGCAAATACCTGTGAATGAATCTTGTCGCAAAGCTCAACTGGAAGGAACATATAGAAAAGAAGCAAAATGAACTCAACATTAAATACAAGAAGTTGTATTGGCTAATTGCAAGAAGATCGCCATTGTCAATACACAACAAGGTACTTCTGTATAAACAAATCTTAAAACACATCTTGACCTACGGGATTCCAGTTATGGGGATGCGCAAAAACGACCTACATAGAAATAATGCAAGGATTTCAAAAGAAAGTTCTTAGAAATATTTTGGACGTTCCAAGGTATGTACGGAATGACAGCATACATAGAGGTCTGAAGATCCCGACAGTACAGGAAGAAATAAAGGAGTTTGCAGCGAGAAATGAGGAGATACTTCATGCTTATGTTAACAGTGTAGTATTGTACCTTCTTGACAACACCAAGTTAGCGCGAAGACTTAAAAGGATTAAACCTTTTGGGCTTGTATAGTGTATAGTGTATAAAGTGTAATAGTGAAAAAACCTAAATATAGTGAACTGTAATATCACGTAAAAATAGTGTCAACATTATAGAATCTAAGTAACGACCGATGGGAGTACTCAGGGTGATAAGGTTAAATATAAACTATTGGTTAGTCGATTACGAATAGTTTTAGTGTGATTACTAAATAAAAACTGCGTGATGCACCACATCACCACGTATCATGAATTCGGCAAGCAACAACGAGGATACTGGATCTCTGACCTTCCGCCTTGCAGGTCAGATGCTTTTATGGGCTGTATAGCCTCACCATTATTATTATAATGTATAAATTATTAAACTAAGGAAGTACTTTGCGTGTATTCATCTTTAAACACTTTTAAGATATTTTCTTTTCTATCATTCTATTATACACAAGAGCACTTTTAACGTTGCAAGTGATATCTTATGATGCTTTCTCAGAAGATTCATGAAAACACAAAATATTAATAAAGGTGGAATATTTAATTTGATTCTAACATACTTTATTCTTCGCCGATGACCAGGTCGTGGTAGCGGCAGACGAAATTGTCGAAGAATACCAAAATAGGGATTTGACTATTAATATGATCTTGTCGTGGACGAAAAAGGACAAGATCTGAACATTGAATCAGATGTAACAAAGAATACTAAGAGATGCTTCGGAGTTGCCTTCACTGAGTCTGGAAACAGCAATGAAGACATAAACAATCAAATTGTCCAAGGGCGAAGAGCAATAAAGCAATTAAACTCTGTGTTGTGGGATGACAGAATAACAGAAGAGACCAAAACAACCATATACGAAACCATTGTTGAAAGCATCACCACTTATGGCTCCGAAGTGTGGGAAGTTACCATGAGGAACAAAAATAAATTGAAAACTGTAGACATGGATTTCTGGAGACGCAGTTGTGGCATCTCCAGACTCGATCATATAAGAAAAGATGAGATTCGCCAAATGATGGAAGTACATGGATCAATTATCGATACCGTAGAAGCTAAAAGGTTAAAATGGTACGGCCACATGCAACGGATGCACGCTCATAGATAGCAAAAACAGTATGGGATTGGACCCCAAATATTCGAAGAAAACGAGGAAGACAGGCCAGAAATTGGGCACAAGAAATGCAAGAATCAATGAAAACCAGAGGGCTACGAGACGGTGATTGGATGGACAAACAGGCTTGGAGGGCAGGATGCGAGATACGATTACGTCCGTGAAACACTCGTTAATGTATAATACTACATAATATAATATATACATATATATATATATATATATAAAACGCTGTGATATAATGGGGGGCTTAAATGCTAATTGGGCATGTTTAAATTTCATTATGATCGGATGTGCGTTTAGTAGATAATGGTATGTAAAAGATGAGGAAAACTCTCAGGATGTTGGACGTTAGGCTGAAATCGCGGTGTAGTGTTGTGTAGATTGGTAATATTTAAAAATGGGATTTGACAGCTTGACAGTTTTCCCATCTGTCATAAACCTTGTAATTTCATTGGTTGGCAAGTAAAAGTAAACTTCTAAATTCAATTAAATAATTGACTCTTTCACCTTTGAACCGCCGTCGGGGTAAGACGTGTTTTTCGGGCCAATATAACCTCTTTTCCCGTCGGTCAAACATTACCAAATTTTAAAATTAGGGATTACTTTTGTTTTTTTGTTTGGAATGTCATAAAAAATGTAATATTTAAAAAGAAAATACAGCATCATCAAAACGAAGTGTGGTTTTAATCGTCGGAAGTAAAAAATGGTGGAGAACGATGTGACGGGAAAAGCCGGCAGTCCACGGAGAGCTGTACCGACCAGGTGGAGGTGAATGCAGTCTGTGTACCAGATGGGTAGCTCTCCAGGGGCATTTTAGCGTGCCAAACTACAGTGTAAAGGTTGTTGCTGATAAAATATAAACTAGTTACGCGGTGACATTAAAGCAAAGTGAAGCTTGAAAGAATTTCCAGGAGATATTGTTTTTAACGTTTGAACTTTTTGAACGAGACGAAGCCACGAGTTGTGACTAGAGACATTTCACTAATTCCCTGAGATAACAGTTTTATGTTTGAGCTAGTTGGTGTTTGTTTTATACCATGACTTTAATTACATAGCAATATATATATA
>JABXWE010022270.1:0-18938 GCA_014611495.1 Limonius californicus | reverse complement strand
GACTAACCCAGAATGAGAAAAAAGGCGTTTATTTATTTGATTTGAAATGGAAATGTAACTACAACATAAAAAACAAACTAAAGAACATTTTCGACTTTATGTATCTATGTAACTAGCAGAACAATAAAACAGGTTATCATTATAGGTAACAAATGAAAATATGCATTAGATAGTACAATAAACACAATTGTAAAGCACTTTACACAGTAGAATTTATCGCACTGAAGTTGCTTTACTTCCAGCATACTTCCAATTATGCTCTTCTGCCAATTTTTTGTAACACGCTACACATCTTTTTCTTTCCTTAGAATCACGTTCTTCTAAAATATTTTTCTCCTTATCATTAGCTCGATTTGAAGGGTTCCCTTTATCCGAATCCGTAGTAATTCTTTTACTATCTCTTCCCTTAACTCCGTGATGCTAATTTTCTTACCAATACCGTCTTTGTATACTAGTTGGATATTTACAACAGCACCACCTAAAAGAATCTCGACTGCTAGTTTGCGGTACCACTTGATACCCTTTCTCAAACAGCTTGCGTAGGCTTTGATTTGATCGAACAAATCAATAAAACTTTTACTTTTATTGTAGTCTACAACTACTTCAGGTTTGGTTGCTTCTTTATTGTTTCTTGCCGAGACTGTAACCGTTCTATCTGTGTGTTTAGTAGACAACATCAACACTTCACCCTTGTCACACCACCTGATAACAACGACTCCTCTTCTGCTTTCCTTACCAATCATTTCCCCTTTTCTTAACTTCTTTTCTACAATGTCCTTAGGAAGTCCCTTTCGACTTTTACGCGCAGTTCCTACTAGGTGAGTTTGTCGGTCTAAAAGTTTATGTGCTAATTCTACACTAATATAATAATTATCCACGTATACAGTACGACCATAGTCAAGGAGATCACTCCAAAGTGCTATCACTATTGATGTCGGAACACTAGCAGAATTATCCTTTTTCTCTTTTCCACGATACACCTTGAAATCATACGTGTAACCATCTTCAATACATAATTTGAACAGGTTTACGCCGAATTTATGGCGCTTGTTTTTGATGTATTGCAAGAATGAAAGACGTCCTCGGAAAGGAACTAAAGTTTCATCGACGCGTATGCTATTGCCAGGTACAATTATTTTTAAAAAATTCACACGAATGTTATCAATGAGAGGTGTTAGCTTATATAAGCGATCTGAAATATTATCACTTTCGTTATTCGAAAAGTGCCAGTTACTAAGCAAAAGCTCGAAACGATTCCTTCTTCACTTCAACATAAATAACATTATTAGACCAATAAGAGGATAACCTTGGCATTTACTAAATATATATTCACTAAATCAAGAAATACCTTCTTGCATTTATACATGATCATAAAATAAGCCTGTAGAAACATGCAGCTGACATGTTCATATTCCTGCAAATGCACGAATCACGGATTCACCATGCGGCCTAGTTGCAAAGTTTTTCTTTACGGGCCACATGATGCATCAGTGATTCATGACCGATATGGAAAAATTATAAACAATATTTAGCAACAGATGACAAAACTGAATGTTTTACACCCTTATTAAACAAGTAAAACAGAAATAGTAGTGTGGCCCCAGAGAAAGTAATTATTTTTACACTGCGGCAGCTAACGTGTTAAACAGGCTTTCCGCGACTTGTATGTCGATGTCAACGGTGCGTAGAAGTCGAGGGAGATTATTTCGAAGGACGCTAGAGGTATTTTCACCTATGGCTACCCCACATGCTTTGTATTTGAGCAATCCCCTTATATATTTGTCCGACCTCGTATATTGACAGCTAAGGTTTAACCAACATACCGCTTACAATGTTGGTAAAATATGGGTAGCGTTCCTTGGAAAAACATATTTCGTTTACATGGACCACGTAATTGCGACTTAAGTATCGCTAGTATAAGTTGTCAATTTGGTTAATTATTGTGAAACTACACTGAAATGCAGAAAGCTACCATTAGAATATGGAACAATTGCATATAGCAATATTCTTGATTGCTTTGGCATCCACTTGTTGGGATTGTAAAAAGATTATTAGCTTTAAAACAGCAAACTTTTTTTTGATGACGGCATGCAGCAGAAATTATATTCGTTTTGAAAAGCAGCAGCCTAGAGCACTACTGAGTTCACGACTGTGTATTTGTGATATAGACATTTAGAGACAATATTCTTTCTAGCAAAATCAAACCGAAAGGAACTAAATGGCATAGTATGGTTCCAGCATCAGCCCATAACGCTATAAATGGCCTGGCAATAGGGTTTAGATTATTTAGTAATTACACACTCTCTCAGTTCGATAAAGGGACATGGCCTCCAGGGTTACCTGATTTAACAATCCCCTACTGTTTAATATAGAACTATAGAAGAGTTACAGAATTTCATTACTCAGTATAATACAAATGTATAATAATAATAATGTTTACGTCGAATAATAAACATCTTCGAAAGAATATTGTAGAAATGAACCAAAAAGGGTAGACATTAAAAAACCAGGGTAATGATTTGTTTAATCCAATAATGTGTTGAAATTTAGAGTACAAAATTGTATACCATCTCATAGTAGTTAAATACGTATGTAAGTTAAAATAGATGTAATTATTTTAGAGCACCTAAGCAATACTACCAAACCAATGTATACTTAATGAATGAGCAAACTGAGCTCATAAATTCCCCGCTTTTGGAAGTTTTGGAATAGAAGGCCAGAGCCATGTCCGAAATCAAGATCCAGCGTGCTGGGTAACAACCGTAACTACAAATGTTTGCAATATCAAATGCGTTTGAAAATGACATTTTGTATGTCGAAATACGCATAAAGCAAAAATAAATACCTGAAATTGTCTACTATTATTGATGAGATTTGAAAGAACGAGATCTAGTTTTCTAAGCATCTCTATGAACTTAGGCCACATTTGGCCCATTGTACTAAGAACTGACTGACTAATAATTTTGCCTATCTGGGGTAATTCCAAATCCAGTATTGATTTTTAACGTGTCACACATCGCAGTGACACGGGACCTACGGCTTTACTTCTTATCCGACAGAAGGCGCATTTTCAGATTTTTTCCCGCTAGAAAAATCTTGCCGACCTCAGGCAGGTTTGATCCCACGTCCCTCGGATCTAAAGGCAAATGCGCTAACCACTAAACCACCACCACTATTATTATTATTAAAATATAAATATAAATTTTAACGAAGTAAGACAAGGGACAAAAAACTGTTTTTATAGTTTACTATGTTGTCTTAGGTGAATAAGTACAGCTGCCTTTCTTCCTCTTAAGAAAACCACCTAGATATTAAGACGGTTGTTGGGAATCCAAACGTGGAACTTTGTATTGTATGCAAAGAATGTACCCATTTAGCTATGCGGGCTCCATATTTCATCAACGACTAATAAAAATTTAACAGGTTTTACTTTAAAATTATCAGTACTTAATACGGATTATTAATACGTATGAATTTGGCTTATGGACCTATATTTAATGCAAGAGTGATTTTAACCATCTGAATTGAAACGTACGAAAATTTGTGGTAGAATTTGCACGATTCTAGTTTTAATATCTTCTCGAAATGCGTTGTCATATACGTATAGGTTGTGTTATCTGTGAAACAGAGCAGCTGCAACCAACAGCTTAATGTGGGATTTGAATCAGGGACGACCAGTGCATATCTCCAGAGAGTTTTTACTGTAGTAAACCCTGAGCTCGTCAGCCACCAAAATGAATTCTAGGAGTATAGGCAACACAACTAACAGGTACATAATGTTGGTTGTTGTCCTATTGCCTTCCAATGGAAGAAAATTCCTCTGAGTAGATCTTTGCGGCACAAGTCAAGTACGCTTTTTCGGCAACTGAGAGGTTACAGAAAATTACGTTTTTATTTTTGAAATCCGTTAACTTACACGTTAGAGCGAAAACTTTCCAAGTTTTGAAACAAGGTTGTGTATAAGTAGAGCTTATAATTCTAAACAGAATGTCAGATTTAATGTTTAAATAATCTAAAATTTAGGAAACATTTTCACATGAGTACGCTTAAACTAGAACGAGTATTACTCATGAAATGTTCAAGGAGCTTTTACAGTCAATATAAAATACTCATAAAACGATACGATTATGAAATACGTGGGTTCTTATTGTCCCCGGATTTGAAGCCGAAGAAGAAAGGCAAATCCACTCTTCCGAGTAAATCTCTCGGCTTCGCCAACCTGGGATTGTGCAGAATACAAATTTCTCACATTTAATGCGTATTTAAAACTTATTCTAACTTTCGATGTCGTATCAGCTTAATTGCTTATTTACTTAGGCAGGCAGCTAGATAAAATCAACATCAGCACTTAAGCGCTTGTTATAAATGCCGCACATGCAAAACTATTATGAATTGGTACAAGCTCCGACCTTCTATAAATTCTATAAATTATGTACAAGGCAACATTTGACTATCCGGGTGCGTAATGGGCACAGTGATTATGCCATCAATAATAGATGAGGGCAATTGCTCAAATTGGTAACGTACTAAGTGAAATTTGCAATTACCCTAGAACGTCCGCAATATGAGATAGTAATCCCCAAGTTGATTGCATCTAGCTACCGCCGTATGACCTAATATCACTCAAAATTACTTGCAGGAGATGTGCTTCCATCCTTAATGCATATCAGGTTTCAAATGAGAGCTTAGATTTCGTTTAGACAGTTTCAAGGTGCCAGCTGGGAATTCGCAAATTTCCATCGGGGGAGCGATTCAGCTTAACTCTAGCTAATATTTTCGAATTTTCATATGCTTAAAAGGATATTCAATTAAGCAAAAAGGCGAATCAATTTAGAATGTCTGGTAGATTTTACGAGGTTTATATTTAGACAGTACAGAAAATCTGATGTGGGTTTGGTTTGAGTTATATTTATAATCCCTACGTAACTTAGGGGTTCGTGTCCGTTATGAAATTCTCATCATTTATATCTAATAATACTTCACAAACAAACAGTGGCTTTTCTACTTATTGTCAATATTATAAAGATATTCAGCTAAACTTATTATGAATAGATTATTATCTACACGAGGCATTCAACATCGAATAAATCTAAAATAAAATTAAGTGTGATTGTTTAATTGACAAGAAGTTTTGAGTATTTGACAGTCAGTGTAGCGAACAAACAACAAAGTTTGCAAGTACTACTTGTTTTATTCGCAGAAAAGTAAATAGAAGAGTAAAAAGGTTGTCAATATTTAAACTCGTGCTCGCGTCGTTTTAATTAAATATTCAGAGCAACTTGCGAGCTTTAATTGCTGTTTATAGGGGTAAAAACAAGAACGTTCATCTGATCTTCAACTCGCAAAACTTTACTACTTGTGAGTTGGGTACAATGTTGTTATTTGTTCCGTTTGCTGGTCCTTAAATGGCTTAAAAAATAAAATACGAGAATTTTTGCAAGACAGGGACTTAAACGCAGATGACTTCTTCTTAATGTCCTGGATGCTGTTGAAGGTCCTCGGTCGTAATTTTATGTATTATTTCAAAGTACTTGGGTAATTTCGATTTTCCAAGCAATTTTGTCGAATAAAAGGCAAAAGACAACGAAGAATGCGAGAAGGAATGGGCCTGATAAATCACTTAGTAAGTTGCAAAAACAAACGGCCTGTTAATTGAATTTCCAAATTAAATTCATTAATTACGTGTTCAACTTTTCTCGTCTCGCCCGAGTTACCACGTTACCACGTTGTAATTTAGTTTACTAGAACTAAAACTGAACTCAATTATTTATGGTTTTGTACCTTCACGCCGAAAATTGGATGCTCTAATTACCCTACTTCAATAAACAACAATTAGTTTGAATAATTGGAAAATTAGAGCCTATTACAGGTGCCTTCAAACAACGTGGAACTAGCGAAAGGTTCAAGATTTTGATCAATACGGCTTTCAAGGAAGGTGAGAATGAGCGCATATCTTAGTTGTAAATAACTTTCGAGATAATCTATCTACAAATTTAGTGAAAGTGTACGCAAGAATGCAGGAATGGGTGTATTAATTATCTTATCAGAGTATCTTTACCAAAATGAAACATTAATCTGAAAATATCATACTTATTATTTATTAATTTACGGTTTCCAGTTAAAAGCCAATAATATGCAGGGTGTTAATGAATTACAGGGACAAACTTCTAGGGCTTAAAGTATACATGAAAACAAACATTTTTTGTTAATAAATGTATGGTAAAAAGTGTTTCCTTTCAGGGATAGAGCTTCTCAAAGATTCTTTAAGAAGCGCCTAAATGTAGGCAACTCAATTTACTACCTACTATTTGTTTCCATAACGACGGAAACATGGGAAAGAGAGCTTTGTTTATCCTGAATTAATTTCCGTCGTTATGGAAACAAACACTAGGTAGTAAATTGAGTTGTCTACATTTCGGCGCTTCTTAAAGAATCTTTGAGAAGCTCTATCCCTGAAAGAAAACACTTTTGACCATACATTTATTGACAAAAAATGTTTGTTTTCATGTATACTTTAAGCCCTAGAAGTTTGTCCACGCAATTCATTAACACTCTGTACAAATAATACCATTCTGTTAATTTTTAAATACATATGCAACGTGATCTTAAATAACGTTATTCTCGTTGAAATCCTTTTGCTAGAAATATTATTATATTTTAATCCTTATTTGCCTGTTCTGATTTTTCTTTAGAAGACGACAGACATTATAATTAAAGACGATTTTAAAATAGCAAAAATCATCCCTCTTCATAAAAAAGGTGGCAAAAATGATATAACAAATTTTCGGCCTATATCCATCCTTCCATCATTATCTAAAATTTTTGAAATTATCTTAAAAAACTCACTTTTAAAATTTTTTGAAATAAACAACGCCTTGTGTGAAAATCAACATGGGTTCCGGCCAAATAAATCTACAACGTCAGTAATAGAAAGCATTATAAATTACCTATTAACAAAATTAAACTCAGATAGATTTGTGGCTAGCATTAATCTAGATCTCTCGAAAGCTTTTGATTTAATTGATTTTGATATTTTACTAGGCAAGCTTGAATATTACGGCATCCGAGGAAACGCTCAGAAGTTAATTTCATCGTATTTGAAGAATCGTAGTGCTATAGTAGAAATTACTCATATCTACAAAACTGGTGAAATTAAAAAACACCATTCGAGTCCATATCGAATCTCATATGGTGTTCCCCAGGGTTCGGTTCTAGGCCCTCCTTTATTCATTATCTTCGTCAATGACCTACCCTCATACTCAAATTTTAACATTACTATGTACGCGGACGATACCAATATCCTAGCATCAAGCTCATCGATAAATACATTACTTGATTACATAAATTCTTATCTTGATAAAGTTACATACTGGTTTACAGCAAATAAATTAATTTTGAATATTTCCAAAACTAATGTAATGGTTTTTCCTCATCTAATAAAACTAGATATCCCCGAAATCAAATTAATGCATAAATATACCATAACTCCTTCCAGTAACTGCAGCCTGTTAGGCATTGAACTTGATGACAAACTCTCCTGGTCCTAGCCATATTGATAAACTTCCAAAAAAACTAAATAAAACCATATTCGTTCTATACAGAATGAAGGAAATATCCAGTGTTCAAACTTTAAAGTTAATCTATCACAGCTGTTTCGGAAGCCACCTTAGATATGGTATACTCTTTTGGGGAAACTCTACCTATTGCGGGAAAATATTTAAACTTCAGAAGAAAGCACTTAGAATAATTGGAAATTTAACTAATAGACAGACGTGCAGACCACTTTTTGCAACTCATAACATTATGTCCCTAACAAACTTGTACATCTACGAAACGCTACTTCATACATACAAAACTAGAGATGAGACTAGTAAAAACTTCGAAGTCCATAATTATAACACTCGAACTTGCCATATGCTGAGACCCGAATTCCCATCGCTATCGTTATACAAAAAGTCTTATATTTACAATGGCATACAACTATTTAACCGTTTACCTGAAAGTGTAAAATCACACTCACCACGAGCTTTTATAAAGAGCATACAAAAATATTTCACAGAAAACGTTTTCTACACCGTAGAGGAATATTTGACAGAATAACGCTAATTTAAATTTAAATTTAAATTTAAATTTTATTCTTTTTCATGGTAGTTATTATTGTTGGTATTTATGTATATATAGCTCTTTTTTATGTTATTTATATTTATATACATCTATGTCTATATTTATGTTAATTGTACGCCACTGGCAATTATACAAATAAATTACAAATAAATTACTTACAAACAAAGTATTTGCATTTTATACTATGCTACCTAGACTTCCTGTTTTTTTTTCTTTCGCACAAATAGCACCTTCCTTGTACTTCTTTTGGTGCCTCGGTTTTTTCTCCGTTATCTTCCAATTGAGGCAGCATAATGAAAATTGTTCGTGTGATATTCTTTTGGAGTTTAGTCTTACTTTTCTGGTAGCGGGCGGTAATGTGAGGAACGGCAAGTGCTCTACCTAAATTTAGCAGGAACTTTCTTCTGTCGTCTAGCACTACATTTTGTTTTACTGGATGTTTGATCACCCACAGTTTATAAGCATTCAATGTCGCCATATCAATCAACTGACCAAATATTGTCATTGGCCAACGATTTGTTTTTCTACGCACCGTATATTGTTTTGCCATATAATTCACTAAATCGACTGCGCCTTTTGTTGCATTATAATGCAAAATAATATCCGGTTTGTAATTGGTTTCTTCTCCGGAAACGGCATCATCATGGTGTCCAGTCGACATCATAATCACTGCTTTTCCTTGTTTTGGTACATATGATGCTAATGTTACATTACTTTTGTAAGCGAACATAGTGGTGAATATTGGTTTCTTTGAATCGGGTAGAAGTTGCCTGGGAATGTATGGTTTCTTGTTTCTCAAGGTTCCATATACAGTAAAATGTTTATTCAATAGAGCATCCGCTAGAGGTAAACTGGTGAAAAATTATCAACTGTTATTCCATGTCCAGGTTTTAAGTGATTCCCATGCCCATAACTACTCTTTGAACCTGATTCTTCTCAGGCTTATTCCCCTGTTTGCCCAAATAAATTTGCATGTTTACAACATAGCGACATTCGCAGTCGACAATAGCCCACACCTTGATTCCGTATTTGTCGGGCTTACTCTTCATGTATACACAAAAAGGTGCCCTTCCTCTAAAACTAACTAATTGCTCGTCAACCGTAAGATGCAATCCGGGATTGTGAGCCTTTTTACAGTTTTCCACAAAAAGGTCAAATATATCTGTGATTGGAGCGAGTCTATCTTGTGCTCTGCGAATTTCTCTGGTTAAAAAATTATCGAATCTCTTAAACGGTGATATTTGTTCAAACCTGGTTCGAGACATTACTGCAGCAAATATTGGGCGGCTGTAGGAAGGATCTGAATTCCACAACATTTCGACGGGTTCTTTTCTTGCTTGTAATGCTCCCATTGATATAAGTAAACCAATGTAAGCATGGATTTCGATTTTGTTGGTAAATTCTTGGCATTCCATACGTCATAAAGGTAATTGGCTTTTCTGTTAGTTTCCTTTACAATGGTGTCGATAATTTCGTCGGATATAAAACACTGCAAAACCTCAGTCATACTTTCAAATCTTGAGCTATAGGCAGTTAGTCCTGGTGGAACCTTCAGAATGTTTGAAATATTACGTCTAGATTTTTTTATCGGTACTTTTGACCGAACTTCACCATTTTTAGCTTTATAAATGATATCCCCCACATTTTCTTCGTCACTTTCACCAGCAGACACATTTTCTTCATCACTACTTTCATCGTCAATCTCTTCCACATGATCCTCTTCAATCTCATTTTCTTCATCGTTCATTTGCTGTAAAATATTGGAAAACTCCGGATATTCAAAATCATCCTCTAGATAAGCCTCTAGCTCAGCATCAGTCAGCTTTGCACTATTTCTTGGTTGAAAATGCATTTTTACCAATTGCAACTACATAACACACTGAAGCAGTTCGGATAAAACTAAAATGCGTTCTACGGATCGTCTAGTTTACATACAATCTCTCACACCCATGTTACGACAAGTCTATTCTTACATAAGCCTGTTTAGCGCGTCCTACACAAGTTCAAACATACATATGGAGCATACAGAACGCACTCTGAACAAGTTCAAGCATGAATATCAATATGAAACCGGCACTATTAAAATGAACAAAAAGCACCAACAGGGGTGCAGGTGCACCCCAGGGCCAAAAGATAAAAAAAAATCATAATTGATTAGATATTTTCGAAATATTTTGAATTATTAGGAAAGTACATATACTAAACGACAATAAATAAAAAGGAGAAGCAGCACATGGCAGCGGCACACAAAAAATTCCAACAAAAAAACGAGCAGTGGGGTGCAGGTGCACCCCTGTTGGTAGTAGGAAGGTTAAACCTGAAAAATAAGTTGTTAAAGTCAAGTAATGGTCATGTTCAATTCGTGCTTGTAATCTCCGATGATTTTGCTTGATTTGATATGGTGTCTAGCCTTAGAATTAGATGTTTCGTTTTGCTGGTTCGTAGTCGTAGTAATTGTGTGAAGATATTAGACGTACTTTTCAAACTTGACTGTGAGTATTTCACCTGGAAAACAGTAGGATATGAGATTTGTGTACTATGTTTGACAACTGTCAACTAACATGTAATGTTGGAGGAAAATGGACCTCCCAATTGTATGTATTTTGTAAATAGTATTTGGACATAGGTGTGAAGACAATTTTATTATGATTTGCATAATAATTAACTGTAATATCAATTTAAGTTGATTTATGTTTCAAATAATATGAATTTTCTTAAAAAACAATTGATAGGCCATGTCACGTGTCAAAACATTCTTTTGTAAATAAGGAATATGGCTGTATTTTAAGTTTTTGTGTAAATGATATTTTCAAGATGTTATTTAAATATTTATGATTTTGTTAATTTCTGTTAAATTCATTCTGCTTTCCCATTGGTTGAGGAAGTCACATGTTTTCTGTAAAATGTACCTATTTTTGTTTGTATTATGATGCTGCCATGGTTCCTTGTTAAAAGTAAAAGAAAAAGCAACGGGGACTTGCCATGCAAATCTCAGTGCGATCAGACGCTCGTCTGACGAGTTAATTAAAATTGTAATTTTATGTGTTTATTATATCCTGTTTGAATATATCTACGTTATTAAGTGTTACGGTTCGCATCTGCATTATTTGTTAGTTAGCTGCGTAAAAAATTCATAATAGTCAATAAATTGGCTGACAATCGATAAATTGGAGCAGAGTAGCGTCAGTACTTCAGTTGGTTTTTTCGACATGTTTTGTCTGTATCTGCGTTTGATGTTTAAAGCATCAACAAACTTCCAGATTACGATCTTCTACAAGTTGGGCAGAAGTTTAATACCTGCTAATTATTTGGGAGATATTCGCATCATATTCTGGAACTGCAACTTGAATAGCAAAAGAATTTAATTTTAAATAAATTAAAACAAATAAATGACATCGAATCAACAACAATTTGAAAAGTGAAGCAAGTTTGGGGTTAACAATTTAAAAAGAAAATATATAGGTGCAACGTATTTACAAGTTTATAGGTATATTTGAACATCTGAAATAACAAGCAGTAAATAATATTTGGGTTAATTACCCTGTGAAGACATATATACATACATAAGATACCTAGTCCAAAATTTTTCTGCGAGGAATTTAGAAAAAAGCAACAACTGATGGACTTTCGTTGTGATGTTCAAGATCAACATGGCGCAGGAGTGTCATCCTAATTTCATCTTGGAAATTTTACCAGAAGGAAATAAGCAAATGCTTCTATGTGAAAAGGTGGGTACCTTTGAAAGTGATTTGTTAAATTAGACCTTACCATTTCATGTAACTTTTGCATTTATTTGTTAAAGTTAACGTTTTATAAGAAAAAACCTAGATAATTCGATAACAATTAATTGATTTCTTTGTTTCATCCAAATTTTATTAGTTCATTTTGACTACCTTGTATCCTTCGCCTTGTTCAGTTAACTAGCGCAAGAATTTAAAGGTAGCAGTTACCAAAATGTATACTATAGAGCCTGAGATAAGAGTTCTTTTAAAGTTTATGTTTGAAGTGTGCTCTTTGTGTTGTTTCAACAATTTATGTAATAATGTTGTGATATTTTTTTAAATACGAAAAAGAGATCATTTTTATTACAGGTGCAAGTAAAGCTACATTCCTCCTTTTCCCAGATATAATTTTTGTGTCATTTTAATGTGGGACTCATATGTAGGTCCCTCAAGTGGTATCTCAGTTGGTAGAGCGCTAGTTTTCGAGTAAAACGTCGATTCTGGCTTGGGTTCGAAACCTAAGCATTATTATGCAGATTTATAGAAATCTTGTTTGTAACCCACCGCACACAACTTCCCAATCTGGCTTGCAACCGTGGGATTTAAATTCTAAACACATTTTCTGAAATTTTTGTCGTTCGGATTCGACGTTAAACTGTAAGTCGTGGCAGAGAAGAGGCCGATGTCCAGCAGTGGGACAGAAAAGCTGTCAACGATGATGATGATCAAGGGAGGCACATAGGTCTTTCACGGACTTATATTTGCCGACATACCCAGAAAGCTCTCTTTTTCAGATACTGTAATAAATTAAATAAATAATCATCAATGTATATCTATACCGGTCCTGCAAAATAATAAATTTTCATCTGCTGTTGAGTGTTGTTAGTCATATACCGCCAATTCGACGGGCAACTAAATATATGGTTTTTACAAAGCTATATACTCACCACAATATATCGGTATTTCGAATTTACCACATGCAACTTCATTTGCGAAGTACTGTTAGGTACTCTTGGCTATACGTCTTATATTCCTAGGTACATTTGAGAATATTTATTTTATTTATTTCTGCTTTTTTAAATAGGTTTAAGTGATTCTATGTATCACTATCACATTTAATATCAAAGTCAAAATTTATGTAGAATTGTAACATTAAACAATAAAGAAATTACTAATAACTTTCACATACAATTGTAAAAAGAGAACCTAATATCTGTGTAAAACACAAAGAAAGTTAGGATTTATCAGAAATATATTTAAAAATATTATTTCTAAGATATACAATGTTTATGTTATCGCAGAAATCGGCTCTTAATCTTTTGCATTTCGTATTCTAAAGTAAATGTTATTCACGTAAAATACTTTAACTAGGACATAGGTACATTATATAAAATACTTAACAAACTTTGTAAAATGTATGTTTAGGACCTTTTCTCGGCGGCCACGCATTCGACAGTTTAAGGGCTCCACAAACCGAAGCAGCCACGGTGACGGTCACGTAACGGCTGCGGCTGGGGTTGCGGCCGCGGTATGGGTCGCGGTGACGGACTCCACTAAAACTGTAGCGGCTGCGGTGGCAGCCTCAGTACAACCAACATGGACGTCTAAAATGAAATAATAGAAGGAGGACTACTTTTAGCAGCTTTGTTAGAAGATGAAGACCGGAAGGGTAGGTGTTGCAATTTTCATTATTTAATTAACTTTGGTACTAAAAAAAATTCTATAGGCGTATATATTTTTACAGAACAAGAACACGACCCTGGGTCTATGAAATTAACAAGAGCAGAAAAAAGAAGGAGAATTTCATACACTATATCTAAAATTGAGGATGAAAGAAAACAGATTATATATCTATTTTCGTATGACAATTCAATGTTTTGATGAACTTCTAGAACTCGTTAAAGAAGATATAAAGAAACAACATATCCATTTTCGGGAACCTACAGACCCCGTGGAAGGCCTTTCGATTGCATTGAGGTAATAACAAAATACCTATAGAGGTAATATGCTTAAGGCTTATTTAAAATTTCAAACAAAATATTTATTCTTAACATCTATAATTGTTATTTACAAAATATTCTGCGCCAATCCTTCATACCAGTCTGTAGTTGAATCTGTTCTGTTTTCTTCTCTAGAAGATCTGCTATTGCTTAATCCGTCTGAAATGGTTGTATGGTTCTGTGGACTCAAAATAGGGGATTCAGGAATGGACGAACAAGCCGTGAACGCGGAATCTGTTAACTGACTTGTTGGCCTTGATATTATTGCAGCTTCATCTTCAATTTGTTGTTATGTCTCTTCCTCCATAAGCATTATAGTGATATGATATTTAACTAACATTTGACGTCGCGCCGAAAACTTTTTAACTGTTTTGGCATATCCCACAAAAAGCAAATCAATTTCGTCGTTTGATGTGCTGGCTTCGAGATAGCCAGATGATAGATAGAGATGATTGAGATTTTCCTACACGTTGTTTTTTGCCAAATTTATACCGGTAGAAGTTTCTGTTGCAGATGCTTGCCTCTGTTCTCGGGCACGAATGAAGGTGATTGAATAGGTGATTGACATAAATCAGCTGTGAGGTCAGGTGTGTCATCTTCCGTCTGTGTTGTTCACATCTTCAGTACTTCTTACGTTTGATTCTGTATTGGCAAATTGTAAAAATTGTCTGAAGAAGGACATTTTCCTCTCCATTTATGCTTTCGATTTCTTGTTCCTCTCCTTCTTCTAGTTCTTCCTCGTCTGTGTTCAGTAACTTGGCATAATTTTGTCTCCGCCTGTCAGCAATATCCTCTTTGTTCGCGAGTATCTTTCCTTCTCCAGTTCTACACATGTTTAAGCTGGGCTGGAGGCCTTTCCTGAAGTACCTTATTTCCTCATGTGCTTTCCTTGTTTCGTTTCCTCCTAACTTTTCTTCTATTGCTGTTAGTTATCGATTTATTAACTCTCGCTTTTTCCTTTTCAAGTTTGCTCTAGCTTGTTTCCTGGCTTCTTCGAAATTTGTCATGGCTTGTCTCGTGTTTTGCTGGAGCATCCTCATGCGCGCTTTTTTTCCTGTTATCAATAGCCTGTATGCACTCGTTATCGAACCACTCGTGTCTTTGTGGCTGTTTGGTGCCCACGATTTCTTCAGCCGTTTTGTTGATTGTTTCTTTTATGTCCTCCCACTGTTTGTCGATGTTTTCTTCACTCTCTGTTGCTCTTGCTCGCTATTCTATTCCTTCGATTAGTGCTTGTTGGTATGTTTCTTGTACTCCAGGGTCTTTTAGCTTTTCTAAGTTGTACCCTTTTGTGTTATTGGCTATATTTTGGCGCCTGGCACTTGATATCTTTTGTCGTAGCCTTGCTTGTACCAGGAAGTGATCACTGTCACAATCGGCCCCTCGCATTGTTCTCACGTCTATTATGTTGGTGCTATTTGTTATGTTGGTCAGGACATGATCAATTTGGTTCACCGTCATTCCATCATTTGATTTCCATGTTCCTTTGTGTATAGGCTTATGTGGGAAGGCGGTACTACTTATTACTAAGCCTTTGCTTGCTGACAGCTCGATCAGTTTTAAACCGTTATCGTTGCTTTCTTCATGTAGGCTATGGTTTCCAATTGTTGGTTTATATGCATCTTCTCTCCCTACTTGCGCGTTGAAGTCACGCAGCATTATACGAATGTCTTTCTTTGGGGTGTTATCTATGATTTCTTCCAGTGATTCATAGAATACCAGTTTTTCTTCTTCCGCCATAGACCTTGACCCGCGCCATCAACAAAGCACTTGTCAGTTGCTGATACATTCAAATGTATTTTTTCAGAGCTTATTGTCAACATAATTGTAAGAGAAACCAATAGGAAAGCCTATCGTTTCTACGAGAAGTGGAACACAGATAACCCAGGAAAACGTAGGAAGGAGTGGAAACATTTGAATCAAGATGAACTTTACGCCTATATTGGAGTACTGATAAGAGTGGGCATTCATCATTCTAATAATGAACATGTCAAAGTTTTATGGAAGACTGATTCATATCCACTTTATCGAGCAGCAATGGGGATGAACAGGTTTCGTGAGATATGCCGGTTTATCTGATTTGACAACGAAAACACTAGTAGTGAGCGGGTACAATCAGATAAGGCAGCAGCTATTACAGATATCTGGTTGATGTTGAACGCGAATTTATCATCAAAATATGTCCCAACCGATTCTGTTACTGTATATGAGCAGCTATTTCCTTTTAGAGGCAGGACTAGATTTACTCAGCATATTCCGTCCAAACCTGCGAAGTACGGCATCAAAGTTTGGTGGGTTTGTGATGCACAAACCTCTTATCCAATCACTGGCCAAATTTATACAGAAAAAGGACCAAACGGCCCCGAAAAGGACCAAGGACAACGAGTTGTCAGGGATTTGTGCTACCAATTCAGGGGATCAGGAAGGAATGTAACAATGGACAACTTTTTTATAGCGTTACCTTTGGCTCCTTTGTTACTCTCCTGGAACCTTTCCATAGTGGGGACACTGAAACAAAAAAGTCCTGCATCCCAAAGGAAATGAAGAAAAGTAAGAAGAAGGAAGAGCACTTTTCAACATTTGGGTTCAGCGAGGATGGCAAAGTTAGCATTTGTTCCTATGTGCCAAAGAAGGAACAGATAGTGACATTGTTGTCAACTATGCACAACAATAGCAACATTACCGGGCCGAAACAAAAGCCAGAAGTAGTTATGTATAACAATTCCACTAAGAGCGGTGTGGACAATATGGACAAGATGGTTACCCATTATTCCACAAAAAGAAAGACCCTTCGTTGGCCACACACCACGTTCTTCAATATGATAGATGTAGCAGCCCGTAATGTATCACAGCATTTATAAATTTAAAAAAGATTATATAACTTATTTTATTAGAACAGACAGAATTCTTAATGTGAATAACAGTTGTGTTTAATATTATTATTAAAATTATTTTATCCTCCTCTATATAAAACTTTCAAGCAAATTATTTTTTTCAAGTAAAACTTTTCTATGCCATATTTTTTTATTTATGTGTATGTATTACGACTACCAATTTAAAAACAGTTATGGTTTACTTGTTTAGTATAAATTATGCAACATTACACAAAAAGCTTCGAAATGAATCGGCCTTCCTAAAGGATATTTTGTATTTTAGAATGTCGATTTATTGTATGTAAATAGGAGTAACTTGTTTGGGGAGTTGGGGATAAATGATTAGAACCAAATGTTAAAATGTAGTTTTTGTACGTGATGTTACTTATTTAAATTTTAAATAAGAAAAATTACGTAAGAATTAGATTTTTTAATTGCGTCTAGTTGCTATTTTTTTTATTACGAAAAGATATTTGACCATACGAAGAATAATATTAGAAGAAATAAATATTATATATTTGTTACAGTCACAAAAACTGATATTCTAATTTTTAAACTAACTCGTCCCGAGCACACCACTATAAACCGCTCTCAGAAGCCTAAACAAGCGATAATTACATTTTCGACGTTGCCAACTCTCAGGGCTTGGTATATTCAGGCGAATATGTATGGGCGTCGTACAATCGATGGAATATATCCATGTTGTATAAATTATATACACATTCCGTTGAAGCGCCCTCTACAGTGAGATCCCACCAACTAGAACGCGTATATCAGGGGGTAGTAAGCGACCATACGATGCCCACCATAAATTTTAATAGGAACGCACATAACAAGTCTGTGGAACAATTTATACACGCTTATCTATAGGAAGCCCGAGGTCGGGCTTCGTAAGTTGGTCGCGGGCATGGTAGTGCCGCACGGTATAGCGTTTTGGGCTGCGTAAAGCACATTAATACGTCTATATATATATGTATACATATCTGTTTTTGTAACAAGCTGAGATCCGAATAAATTTAGGACAACCCGAGATCCGCCATAATTGAAAGGGGTATTTGAGTGTATTTCTTATTAATGGCTTTATAATTAACAACTCAAACCCTACCCCTTTAGAGGGGAAACAATTTTGCGATTTTAATGTACGTGATAAATAAATAACGACGCGAGATCCGTAACAGAATAGGTAAAGTCGAGATCCATGTTTGTATAGTGCGACATATGTAACGTGAGATCCGCCGGCGTTGCCTAATTTTTACGTTAACCTTGGGCTTACAGCTGCTTTAAGTGTTATTTTGTTTACACATATTACTGCCGGCCACTACTGATTTGTGCAACGTGTGCAAAATTGTGCTAAAACAGAGAGAACATGTTTTATCTTAAATCTTACGTATTTTAAACAAGGTTTTACTATCAGTTTTTATAAATACATTCTGTTGATTGAGTGTTTGTAATGTTACATCAGCATTTCTTTGAGGTCATACTGTCCACCAGTATACAGATACTATGGATTTTCGTAGTATATTAACTATGCAGACATTTTCTGCTTTTATGAACAATACTATTTTGCTTCAAGTGTCGAAAAAATTATTGTATTAATAAAAGGATCGTAAAAGAAAACACGATTGACCTTTTACGGAAACGTAAATTTTTCAATTTTATATGATGGAAAAATAATTAGACCTGCATAGAGACCCATTTCTACAGCTGAAAATCAGACTTTATCGACATATTATTAGGTACTTGCCTTTTTTTCGTACAATTTTTATGTTTTGCCGTAAAAACAACACAGCAAGATGACTCTATCATTCAAAAAGTTATGTAAGAAGCTAAATTTTGGAAATATTGCACAGCTAATATATTACAACTGCATATCTGACGATTCTGTAATTTTCAGTTAATTGTAATATACAGGGTGCATAAAAAGTAAGGAACCTCGATGCTACATCCTTAAATAATAACTTTACGTAAGAAAGTTTCTAACAAAAGTTTCCTATCACGTTATTTGCCACAATTTGGCGTTTTTAATTTTTTTTCGGTTCTTATATGTTTTAGCTATGACGTCATCGACTTTTTTTTTAAATGGCAACCTGTACTTTTTATGGCATGACCAGTTAGTGCTTTTTATTCTCTATACAGCCATGTAAAAATATCATACATTTGCGTAATAAACATTTCAAGAAAAATCACGATAAACATTTATTTTTGTCACTGGCAACATT
>JABXWE010022269.1:0-15744 GCA_014611495.1 Limonius californicus | reverse complement strand
CGGCCCCACAAATAATAATCTGAACAGGTCAAGTCCGGAGATCTTGGGGGCCAGCGGTGCTGTTCTCCTCTACCAATTGCACGTCCTTCAAATCGTTGATACAAACATTGTCTTGGATGGATGGATGGATATAAACCATGAGGTTTTAATGTTCTCCAAACTCGCATTCGTGGTACATTAACTTGTGCAGATACACGATGAACAGAAGTGTTGGGATTACTATCAATTTCTCGCAGTATGTTGTCCTCATTGTCTAGTACTTGCTGTATTGGACGCTCAGTCGACGGTTTCAGGAAAGTTCCGTGTTAACGTCGGTGGTTGCGCACTCGGCAAACTCGTCGGTCTGGTGGTCGCCAATTTAGAAATCTCAACCCATATTCTCGAGCAGCTGCTGCTGAGTTTCCATCACAAAAACCGTACATGTATTGGATATCGGCGTACTCTCGCATTGTAAAAGTAAACGTTATCAACTCTATTAATAACCGCAAGCAGAGAAATCAACTTTAAGGTGCTTTACTGTTTGATACACAAGTAAATAATATCATTTCCATAGTAACGTAGACAGTTTGTATCAAATACCATCTAATATCATTTATTGTTTCGGCTGCTTCAGTATTTAACTAACACAGACCATAATTTCTGTAATAGTCGATTTAGAGAAAATGACCACTCTTTATTTTCGACTTATTTTCACCTATGCTACACGTAGGTGAAGTAGTGACCTTGCGTTATGGACCACCCTGTATTTTACATAATCTATTGTACGTTTCTGATGAATTAAGTAGTACATTTTAACAAGTTTGTGCTTACACCTCCACCTTTTTTCAGTACATTCTTATCGTCAATATAATACCTTAACACCTTGAAACATTGTATTGTTGCTATCTAGGAAACCTGTTTATAATGTCTTAGTACAACTCTTCAGGACAGAACGGTGAAGGCATGCAACAGTTCTAAATTTAACAAACCTTGTACCTATGCGAATAGTTCAGAGGTCAAATATTTTAAGACAAAATGATATGAATCTTTAGCGCTCAGTTTTGCCATAAAACCGCATAAAAGTTTTCTTCCGCTAATATTGAAATCCTAATTATTAAGTCAAAACCATATTATTAACAATTTTGACAGTGTTTATCAGCGCTCTAACCTTAATACATTGCTTTAAAATTATCTACTAGTGCATTTACGACAAATTTAGCATAACATTACTATGTTGGTGTACTGTTCAATACGTTCAGGAAACTTATTAGAAATATATATTTTGTTAACAGATATTTACAAAAGTTGTTCGATACAATTTCTGTTTAGTTGCGATTGTAAAAGATAGAGCAAAGACGTGATCGTTAGCAAAAAAAAAAAGATTTCGACAATTTTTGAATGTTTCAATTTTCTCTATTATTTTTAAGGTTTGCTGAATTCTGCCGTTAATTATTGAACTATAAGGGAAGTAACTTTTTTGGTAAATTCTTATTGGGGTTTCTACCTACGAAATAAGAAATAAAACTTATTTTGGAATTTAAGGAAACTCGCAGTCTACAAATGTGCAAGTACACAACAAATTACAGAATGTATTTAAAAGCTATCTAAATACACTTGACTATTGCTACTCATTCGCATGAATCTGGCCTGCTGAAGACGTTCTCGTAGAGCAATTATTTCTGGCGTTTGTTCCAATTTGCAGGGCGATCTTGGCACTAGTTTCGGTTTGGCTACTCGACTTTGGTGAATAAATTGTTTCACACTATCAAGTAGCTGCTGCTGTTTCTGCCTGCTTTCAGCGACAGCTTTTCTTCGTTGTTTTAATTCCTCATGTAGCTCCATTTTAAACAAAACTAAGCGCTCTTGTAGCTCAGCAATTGACATTTCACACAGAAATCCAAAATTTGGGGATTCAGTAGGGTCAAATTCTTTAATATGCACAGATCGAACTTGTTGAAGAGCCCGTAGTTCCTGAATTAATCGTACCTTGCACGCTAGTTCTTCTTGCTTCCTATCATAAGCTTCTTTGAGCAGTTCTTTAGTTTCGGTTACTACTAAACGCGCTTGCATTTTCTTGTTTTCCTGCACTTTTCTGCTGGCATCTTTAGCTGCCTGTTCTATGTTCTGACTCTTTTCCACTAAAGCTTTTATCTTTTCTTGTTCTGCTTGGCGCCATCGGTCTATCTCTTCCAAAATCGTTGCTCGCTCTTCTTTAAACTTCTCTATTTTCTCTTGGTTTGCTTTTACTAAATTGTGTTTTGCTAAAATTGCTTCTTCATATGTCAGTAGTCCCTGTAAATGTTTCCTTTCGATGTCTTGCAAATATTGTTGTTCTTGGGATTTTCTTATATCTGTTTCCAATATATCCAAAACGGTAGGATCAAATACTGCCTGAGATAGAGCTTCAATTTTTTGTATTTCATTTTCTCTGTCTTTTACTAATCTTGCTGCTTCCCTCATTAAGGATGCAGCATTTCGCTTGATGACGACGTCCTTCTTAGGGGGCACTTTTTTAGTTTGAAAATGGTATACTGGTTGTTCTTCACACGCCACTACTTTTTTTGGAATATTCGCACATTTAAAAGCCTTGTTTTGGGCTTCTTCTAGTAATTTAAGTGCTTTTTTCTTATTCTCTTCGCGTGCTCTTTGTAGGGTGCCACGAACCTTCAAATCTCCCTTTAATACACGTTTAGGCACCGGACAACTTTTAAAAGGTACTGCTTCGGTAGGTGTGTTTAAAGGCGTGGATGGAATTTTACAATTGCTGTAACAGGATGGTGGATTTGGTTTCGTTAAAGGTTTCGAAATTGTTTGTAGTTTTTGTGCTATGTACTTTCCCACGCCGTAATACAAGTTTTGAATTGAACCCTGATTATTTAATAGTGGATTTAAAATATTTTCTAGAATATACTCATTATCAAACATTTTACAGGCTGCTTGAACAACGTCTGTTATGTTATCTTCAACTGTAAAATACTCAACTACGTTGAAAGAGAAGTTATAGTTCAGGGTGGTAAAAATTTCCATTACTTGCTGACAATTTGTCTGATCTAGCGCAAATATTATTATGTACATGAGGGCAGTTATAGTTTCTTTATTGAAGGGTTTCAGTCCATAGTATGACCAGTAATTTCGTACAACGATTTCAAAAAAACCATCATGTTTCATCAGTTTTAAAAAGTCTTGATATAGCTCTTCCAAATCTGGCTTTATATATCCATGATTACATTTCTCATCTATAAATTCGTTGGGAGTTGTTCCTTTTTGGATACTATAATCCTTGAGAAGTTTAATCAAGCGTTTTACAAATAATACACCTTTTTTCATATTCATTGTATGTAAAATTCTTTGTGTCAGAGGGGGAAATGCCAAATTAGCTAAAACAACTAATTCTCACTCTGACAATAACAGCCTACTTTGCAAGAAATGTATACAAAAATTTAAGAAGCTAATAATTAAATCTACTTTTTGAGGTAGGTCTACACCGCATTCAATATCGCGACTTCACCAGTGTTTTATTGACAACCGAATTTCAAAAATAGGTAACACTTGGGAATTCCATTTTCTCAAATTTGGTATGTTTAGAAAGCTATATAAATACAACAGAAACATTTAAATAGCTTTTGAAAGTACATTATCTTTGCACACCACAAATTAACTCAACAGTAATGATATTTGAAGACCACTTTGGTAGCTCCACCATCGCTGTCTTTACGGTAGTCGCTATCACAATGACAATTTCCATCTGTCGTCCCATTAGTTACTTCTGTCGCGAGGATGTTGTGACGCTAACATGTAAATCTACGGCAGCATATTAATGGCTGACATTTACTGAAAAAGCGCCGAGTAATTTGCTACAATATTCATTTGTAAGACAAAATTACTAGTTCCTTTTTGTTTAAGCGTTCCACATAAACTTTTAGACGTATAAAAAAGCAAAAATGTAATTAGTGTTAGCATTTGAGATACAAACGAATATCGCTAGCTTCTTCAGTTATGGGTAAAAAGGTTTATTGCGATGTTGACAATGAATTAGCAAACTCCAAAGATTTTTAAGAAAATATTAATTAAATACAATTAGAAGAAGTTTTTCGTTCCCTATTATTACACATAAAACGGGTTTCGCAAAAAGAATTTTAGTCTAAGAAGTCGCCCTTAGGGGTGTTCATATTAACGAGCTGTACAGTCCTGTAAGGGTATGAGACGTCACGTTTGTAAAGTAAATAAAAACATAACCTCATCGTAGGCGAGTTATGTCAATGGTAACTAAGTGACGGCACAGATTTACACGGTGGCGGTACGACGCCAGCTACGAGCTTTTTGTTGACAGAATAAACTGAAACTTGTAGACATTTCAGAATTTCGTACTTATTCGTTTATAAAACTACAACACTTATAGAAATGGAAAAACGAAAACATTTAAAGGTGTTATACAATACGGCAAATTAGATGGCATAACATAACCTAACAATAAATCAATTTTAGGCGTCATTGCAATACTGTTACTGTCAATTTCAATATGTTCTAATGCTTTAATTGTGTATTTGTATTTTGATTGAGCGAGATCTAGGACGCGGTTTTCCAAGCATCTCTTTGCACTCAGGCCATTTTTCACTCATTATACACCCTCACTACGAATTTTGCATATTTAAAGTAGTTCCAACCCCAGTAATGACAGTAGCGCGGGTCCTACTGCTTTACTTCTTATCCGACAGAAGACCTACTTTCAGATTTTTCCCCGCCCGCCCTCATACCAACCTCAGCCAGAATCTAAACCGCGTCCCTTGGATCTAAAGGCAAGTGCGCTAATAACTAGACCATCGAGGGCGGCTGTATTTGTATTTTGATTGAGCGAGATCTAGAACGCGGTTTTCCAAACATTTCTAGCCTTACTTTGTTTAAAATAAACATTATTTAATAAATAAATATTACATTACTAAAAGTTCGAAAAAACATCTTGATGTTGATGATGATGATTTCAAAGAGCGAAATCTAGGACGCGGTTTTCCAAGCATCTCTATGCACTTAGGCCACATTTGGCCCATTGTACACCCTAACTAAAATTTTGCCTATCTGAGGTAATTCCAACTCCAGTAGTGATTTTTAACGTGTCACACATCGCAGTGGCACGGGACCTACGGCTTTACTTCTTATCCGACAGAAGGCGCATTTTCAGATTTTTCCCCGCTAGAAAAATCTCGCCGACCTCAGCCAGGTTTGATCCTGCGTCCCTCGGATCTAAAGGCAAATGCGCTAACCACTAGATCACCGAGACCGGCTGAAAAAACATCTTACTAATGTAAGCTACAAAACTTAAGACCAAGAACAACTTATCTATCTCCAAACTAAGCGGTACCTCCTGGGGAGCTACGGCCGACACACCCCGATGTTCTGTCATGGGCGTGGTATAGTCGACTGCAGAATATTGCTCTCCAGTTTGGCTTAACAGCCCACACACGTATATAGTGGATTTTCAACTAAATAACTATATGCGAATCATCAGCGGAACCATTAAACCTACTCCCACGTACTGGCTGTCCATTTTAAGCAACATCCCACCTCCCCATCTTTACTGCTCAAACGCCCTATGTAGAGAGTACAGAAAATTCCAGAGAAACTCGAACTTCAAAATTCACGAAGACATCGGGCATCTGGGCCTCAGACTGCGTTCCAGAAGACCGCTCATCCAAACTGCTGAACGCTTAATTACCAACAATTTCAACCTGGAACAAGAATGGGAACGAGAGTGGCAAGATAGTATAACCCCCGACATCCACGGTATTCTCCACATCAAACAAACACCTCCTGGTTTTACTCTCCCACGCAATACATGGAGCAGATTAAATCGAATTCGTACATACTGTAGAACATGCGCTGTCTCCCTATTCAGATGGAGCAAATCCTAAATGTGTACACACTACTGTGGCGAAGAAACGCAAACAATCCACCAACTGGCCTACGATTGCGAAAATAGGCTCAGTCATAGCACCATTGAAGACTTCTTGAGAGCCACCCCATCGGCTGTGGCCTGGATCGAAAATTTAGATGTCAATATTTAATATATATGTATTTCAAAAAACACATCAACTAATTAAATGAAATAAAATGATTGTTCTACTATAGGTTACTTAGGTGTCTCATGCTGTCGGTACGCATAACCTATTTTACGTTTGCGTAAATATTATTTATTATGGATGCTGGCACGTCAATTTTTCTTCTTTACCTTGCTCGAAGATGTCTTCGATGTTATATTTTAGGTTTGTTAACAAATTTGTTAGTAGGTACCAGATTTGTTAGCAAATCTGCCTGTGACTTCCAAGGCACTCTAATGTAGTTTGGTTACGCGCACAAACAGGCAGCTCAATGCACTAGGTTAGAGGTCAGCGCGTTAGACTTCTACGCTAAAGATCTGGGGTTCCACAGCAAGACGTTCTTGTCCAGTAAAATCTCTCACTTCCCGTGGTTTAGAGCTTACATTAAGTTGTAAGTTCTCTACGTCTGTGGTATTTGAAACATTTTACATAGGTACACGCTGGCAGATCGCTAGTTATCTAATAAGAGCCACCACTCAAAGAGAGGAAGAATACAAACATGACGATAATTTAACCTCGACCCCTTGGTATTCTAAGACAGAAGAAGTATACGCACATTTGTAAACACGCTCGTTTTCTCTGCTTCGCTACCTTTTTTTACTGTCTCCCTAATATCGTTGAATAGATTCTAACCATATTGAAAATATGCGGTCTAATTAAACTGAAATCTAACGATATTGAAAAGATGCGGCCTAATTAAACTGAAATGAAACTTTTTCGTCTTACGTCAGCTATAGAGGGTTAACTAAACCCATTTGTAAAAAACTGTGATGTTAGCTACCCCTCAAACGGTCACGTGGTGGCCCTTCAGGTTGTTACACTAAATACGAAGAGAGAGTGGTACGACATGTACATGATGGCTGATGACTTGAAAGAGCGAGATCTAGGACGCGGTTTTCCAAACATCTCTATGCACTTAGGCCACATTTGGCCCATTGTACACCCTAACTATGAATTTTGCCCATCTATGGTAATTCCAACTCCAGTAGTGATTTTTAGCGTGTCACACATCGCAGTGGCACGGGCCCTAAGGCTTTACTTCTTATCCGACAGAAGGCGCATTTTCGGATTTTTCCCCGTTAGAAAAATCCCGCCGACCTCAGCCAGGTTCGATCTCGCGTCCCTCGGTTCTAACGGCAGATGCGCTAACCACTAGACCACCGAGGCCGGCACGACATGTACATAGTAGTAGTCATTCTTAGACAGTATATGCAACCCTCAAAACAATAACATAACATTATATTCTGTATTATTGTAATATGTATCAGTTTCTTTGTAAGAAGACAATCTGCTATGTCAAGTCGTTGGTTAATTGTAGTTGTGACTTTCTTCTTAGACATTTTAAAATCAGTTATCTATAATAATATAATAGAAATAATATGAATTTCAATGAAATAATTCAAGAAACAATTACCTAAATAAGTTTGTACTAAACTAATACCACAACTTTCCAATTGTAAATGATGGAGCAATCCAGTAGGTAGGCTACAAAAATAACGAAATTAATAAAATTGGCAGCATTAATAGCCAGGTAATTTTTTGTAGATAAGTGGAGGCTCTCCAGCTGAAAGGGCAGGTTTGATTGCCGGCGATACCGTCGTCCGAATTAACAATGTTGATGTTTACAATCTAAGGCACAAGGACGCACAGGACGTTATACTCAGAGCCGGACCTTCGTTTGAAATAGCAGTACATAGGTAATGTATTATGAACCGCCAAGAAATTTTTGATCATTTGCCACTCTAATTGCCTATTATTAAAACTGATGTACTTTAGAGGAGGTTCCACTTGGAAACCATCAGTAGCTCCAGTTGGATCCGTACCGCCTCCTAGAGCAGCCGTACCTTTAAGCAACGTTTCACCTGTAACTGCTACTTCTTTGGCTGCTGGAAGACAAGACTCCATCGGTGCTATTGGAACGTCACACAACGTTTCTGCCAAACCATTCAGTGCAGGCCAGGTAAGATTTTTTCGAAAATCCTATTTTATTTATTATCTAAGAAAATGGTTTTGTTTAATGCAACCTGCTGTGTTTTCATCTACATTTATTCATTGTCCGACTACTTCTGCTTGTAAAAATCAAAATCAACAGGAACAAGTCCATTATAACATAAAATATAACCTTCATTCCGAGGACAAATAATTATAATTACCTCAAAGTTGTATACTTCACTAAAATAAGATGTAGTTAATAGAATGTTGATGTTGAATGTTAAACCGAAAACAAGTCATCGATGTTCAGACAGCGTTGCCATACGTGTTTATGTCGACTGTTCATAAATATTCCTAAATTATTGCTATTAGTTGGCAGTTTGTGATATGTCCAACACACAACTGTTAACATTTTTTCATAGAACGTTTTATATAATTTTGTTCACGTGTATTTCCTGCGTCTCGTATAAATTGAGTGTATTGTAACAAATAGGTAATTATTTAATATTCTTCCTCCACTCGCCCTTGAGGAAATCTGATAACGTAGTCTGTACCCCTCACAAGTTCTTAATGCAGTAAATTAAAAATATACTAATTTCCTTATTTTTTGTAAGAAAATATTGATACCTGGCAGAAAAGAAAAAATAGGAAACTTATATTTTATTAATATGAATTTTTGTAATAATAAAATGATGACTAAGTACTAAACGCACACTTTTTGAGGTAACGTTAAAGCAAATAGTAAAAGCCTCTGGATTTAACTTTACGGCACCGGGTTCGAACCTCTATTTAGTATATGTGCAGCATTTTTATTTTTGGTATCAGATAGGAGCCAACCACCTTGGTAATTTAACTAATTTTTATTAAAATATTGCTTTTATCACGGAAAACTTAACGATTCTTGTATTTGTTCGCCCATTCTTTTAAAATAAATACTTAGCACAAGCAAAAATTTTCCGCAGGATTGTAATGAAAATGTCATTCAAGTAGTCGTTCTAAGGAAAATACTTTTGTATCTGATTAGCGTTTATTAATGCTTATTTTTAAAGTATTAACGGGTATATCACTGCTATATTTTTCTAGGTCAACGGTGGACCAAGACTAGTCAACAAGCAATACAACTCTCCACTACCCCTATATTCAGACCAAAGTATAGCCGAAACATTATCAGCGCAAACCGAAGTCCTATCTAACGGAGTATTGGGGTAAATATACTTTCTTTAAATACTGCAATAATGTTCAATTTTTCTGCATTTGAATTAAATCCGAAAACATTCTTTCTGTCTATGGCATAGTGCCATAAAAAACAAGTTTTTCAATACTTAAACCCTTGTTGGTATGATGCCAAATATCTGCTTGAAAGGTTATGCAAGTTGTTACACCGAAACTGTATCAGACTTGGCATTAGCAAGTTAAATATTTGGATGTATAGTTCTTTCATTTTTATTTCTTACGAAATACGATAACTGGTCTCTCCTCTTAGTACTTCTAAAATAAGACATAAAGGAAAAAGTTATTCGGTATTTAATTGCAGAAAACACAAATTAACTTTAAATTTGGCAAACTTATAAAATTCTGCTTGAATTATTTATTTACATTTGCTGTTTGATGCAGTTGCCTTATCCACCATCTTAAAAATGTGACTTTCCTTTACATCACCTCTATATTTTATATTATACTGGGTGATGCAGTGGAAATAAACTATGTTCAAAGATAAACGTTTCTGCAATACTATATTTTTCTATATAATGATGATTTTGCTCTAAATTATTAGCATATTAAAATAATTTTTCCCAGAATTGTAATGGAATACCGTTACATACATTGATATCCGAATATATATTAAATTATAAAGAACATAGTTGAGGGGAGCGGGAGGAGCGTGATGCAAGTCCAAAGGAGGGACCCATCACCTTCAATTATCCCGAATGAATGAATGGCAACCTCGACACCGTAAGGTAAAAGAGGAATTGAGAGAGAAAGAAAGAAAGAAAAAACATTTTCCATTATTTAAAAATGTAATCAAAATAGGTTTTGAAACACAAAGCCAAGGTCTGATGATGATGATGATGATGATTTGAAAGAGCGAGATCTAGGACGCGGTTTTCCAAGCGTCTCTAAGCACTGAGGCCATCATTGGCTTATTGTACACCCAAACTAAGAATTTTGCCTGTCTGGGGTAATTCCAACTCCAGTACTGATTTTTAACGTGTCACATATCTCAGTGGCGATTGACCTACGGCTTTACTTCTTATCCGACAGAAGGCGCATTTTCAGTTTTTTCCTACTAGAAAAATCTCGCAAGCCAAGGCCTACAACATGCTTTATACAATACTAGCAAATGTCACTGTCAATTATAACTTATTATATGAGGCGAAATTTCTACCACGTAAATATTGGAAAAAAATTAAATATCTGAGAAAGGGAACATTTAATTTCTATTCTAGAATACACACAACCAAATTTATATGGAATCACCCAGTATTTCTTACTAATAATTAGAAATTTATAAAAACTTGTTAATGCACATAAGAAATAAAGGTTTTTGTTGGAAATAAGATAACTAATTGATAAAAGCTGATCACGTGCACATTGAAAAATGTTGTTATTTGTGGCCAGCTGTAAAATCTAAGTGTTAGAGTAAATTTAACTTTGTGTTCAAAAAAGGTAATTTTCCATACGGAGGTTTGTCAATGTTCAGAGGGAAGAATTGTTGCTCTTGTTGAGCAGGGAATGTCACAAAGGCAAATCGCAACAACGGTAGGCGTCTCGCAGGGCGTAGTTTCAAAAACCTATGCAAGATTTTTAGAATTGGAAACGCTCAAGAACAGGCCTAGACAAAATTGTCGCAGAGTAACTAGTGATCGACAAGACCGGTTTTTAATTCAAATAGCTAGAAGAAATTCAACTTCTTCTCATCTGGAGCTCCAAAGGCAACTTTTGCAGGCTACAGGTGTTGGTATTTCAGTTGGAACAATACGAAACATACTTCGTGCTCGAAATTTATTTAGCAGGAGACAGTTAAGGGTTCCCGTGTTATCCATGCAGAACAATATTGATCGGCTAAATTGGTGTCTGGAACACCCGAACTGGACAATTGAAGATTGGCAAAATATCCCTTTTTTCAGATGAAACCAGAATTGGTCTGATTGTGAGATCAGATGGCCGTTGAGTTCGGGTTTTAAGAAGTCGAGGCAGACAAGCTCGACTGCAAACTCCCAGATCTGTTCCAAGATATAAAGAAGGAACTGCAATGTTTTGGGGAGGTATTATGATGGGAGTAAAAACTCCTTTGCGTCCCTTACGGCAAAGTTTAACGGGTCGCCCGTATGTCGATTTGGTGCTAGAACCCATAGACTGTGGAGATGTGCAATGGGAAATATTTTCATTTACATGCATGATGATGCCCCTTTACATACCAGCAGAGTTGCCACAGATTACATTGTGTGACAGAATTAATGTTTTTAGAATGCCCCCAGTAAGACAACGTAGAAATTTTAACCACATTTCAGATTTTGATAGAGGTCGAATTATCGACATGAAAGAAGCTGGTTTTTCTTTTCGTGAAATTGGTAAAAGGGTAAATTGGGACCACACTACAATTGCACGAATATGGTCGCCTTGGTCGGTAGCTGGTACATCTCCACGTAGCAGCAATGTTCGTGAAGATCGACTTCTTCGAAGATTAGCTACACGCGACCGCTTTCAAACAACAAGGTCTGTTACTGTAGAATGGATGCGAGCTCTTCACCGCCGCATGTCAATGGCAACAATTTACAGAAGAATCTCGTCTTTTGGACTGCGATCCTACCGTCCATTCCAACGGCTCCCTTTAACTGCACATTACAAAGCTGTTAGGCTTGCTTGGTGTCAAGAGCGGCAGCAATGGAACGACATTGTCTTCAGTGACGAATCAAGATTTTGCTTGCGGGCAAATGACGGCCGTAGGAAGTTACATCAATATCGAGGAGAAATACGAAATAAAGAGTTTGTTGAAAGACGCCATACAGCTTTAACACCTGGAGTTACGGTTTGGGGTGCGATTTGTTTCGGTAGAAGATCACCTCTTGTGTTTGTCCTAGACACTTTAAATGCTCATCGCTACATTCATAATATCCCGGAACCGGTGTTAGTACCATTCATGCAGACATTGCCAAACGATATTTTCCAACAGGATAAAGCACATCCACACACTGCAAACATTACCAGAACGTACCTCCAACAAGCTCAATTGCAAATGTTGCCCTGGCCTGCACGATCACTGGAGTTATCGCCAATCGAACATCTTTGGGACATGATGGGCCGGCGACTAAGATTATTGCCAAGAGCTCCTAACAACTTGAGGTTATATGGAACGAGATACCCCAGGAGAACATAGACCACTTGATAGAAAGCATGCCACGACGAGTAAATGCTTGCATTGCTGTTCATGGCGATGTTACACATTATTAATTTTGTTTTCGTTGTTGTTATTGTTTTCTTATAATTGTTAATCTTTTTTATGATTATTTCATACGCAATAATGAAACATTATTTTAGCAAAGTTTCAAACTCGTAGCTTTATGTTTAATGGGTGGTGCATTTCATATGAAACGAAGTGTAGAAACACGACTATTTCTGATTTACATTATCTGCATAAGATAACTATAGTTTCATACGAACCAAATTTTATTCACCACTACTACCTTAGTCAATCTTTTTAATGTTTTCAGGGTCAATTTCAAGAAAAATGAAAAGTCTTACGATTCAGCGAACAGTGCAGTATTTCGTATGGTCCAAGAAGCTGACAAAGAACCAAGAGATTATGAAGCAGGTATATACTTTATGTAGCTTTTGTTATTAACCGTGTTCGTTTTTTTTTTGGATACAGGTAGCTAAATTGTTGTAACACAGTAAAAAGATATGATATATTGACATATTCTGATTTTTGAATCGATGGTTTTCCGTAAAACTTATTTAAAAGAGGCAGTGATATTAATTTAAAAAATTATGAAGAAAACTTTTTGTTGTAACGCAGGCTGTATCTTAAGTGTCTGCAGAAATCAAACCTACAGTAGTTTAAAACGAATAGCACACAGTTTAATTAAAATGTAATCATTTCTTTAAATTTCCATAAAGATTACTTGAAAACTACTGACAAGCTTAGTCTTCTTATATTTACATTTCTACTGTAATTTTACTTTTACTGTTGGCTAATTAAATATTTGACTAATATTTACAAGAAGCTCGATGGTACCTTGTTAAACTGAAAATATGTCCACTATATTTGTAGTGAAATACATAACAATGAAAGCTGTGTCGTATGTATTAACGGTTATCGTTAAATATGATAATGTTTCAAAATTAATCACCACTCATCTTCATAGCGGAAACCATTTATCAACATTTTGTTGAAGAGCTAAACTTCCACATGGCAAGGCGCCCGTAGAGTGCTTCAAACTGTAGAGTAAGAAATATTGATATTCAAAGCAAACCTTACATTAGAGTTGGAACTTTCTACGAAGGCAAATATTGGGGGAAGTCTCAAACATCATATGTATACTGACAGTTGTAGAGTTTAAAGTAGGTACCATGAGCTTTTACGCGTCTATAACTGCTGCATTACGTGTGCTACGTCTGTCCTTATTTCAGAGCTTGTTTTGTATTTCTGGTGGCACGTATGATAATCATGACTACAAAAGATTGTTAATTTGAATTCAGACAAGAACAATTAATAAATACGCAGTATATTATATTAAAAATAAAATATCTTTCGGTAAATTCGTTAATGTCCACGGGTCTCATAGTGGGATAGATCGAATATTATTATTAGCCGAATCAGAGACCACGACTCGGGTTAATATAGTTAAATTAAACAACATTTTTCTAAACCGAACCGCAACGCGCGCCGGCAGGTCAAAAAATTAATAAAAATAATTACGTTGAAAAGTAAGAACACCATGTTAAAAACCATATTTAATTAAATTTGGTTAAATTTAATTTAACGTTGCATAATCCGTAACTTTTGATTACCCCCCTTTGATGTTAATTTTAAGTACTTTGTGCTGATGTTGTTTTTGGCCTGAAGATGGGTTACAGTTAACCCGAAAACGTTAAAATTGTATAAGTTCATTTATTAAATTTTGTAGAAATCGACATTGATTTTTATTATATTTATATCTTTCGGTTTTAAAAGTGATGAAGAATCTCTCTGAGACTCTGGTACCAATGTATACAACATTCCATAGTTTATTTTTGAGGAACTAAAATGCATGGATAAAAATTTGCGTTTATATGATTTTTGAAAAACAAATATTGCCAGCTTAAACTTACCCCAATCTACTGGGAACAACGTGACGGACAAATGCGAGTACTGGTCAATCAGTATTCAAAATTAAGCAAAGATCGCACGGTTACCATTTGGAAGAGCGACTGAAAATTTACGCTAACGCGCTGCTATCCTGGAACCTCGGAAAGTTCCTAAAACTATCGGTCCTCCTCGGTTAGTGTTCACTACCTCAAGTAGGGTTAAAGTGGCAGCAGGGTGCGGAACTGCCTTCAGGTCTGTCCGCAAATATTTCCCATATGCAGTTTTATTCCATTCTACTGTAAGTTTAAATTTCTGTAGCACACAAATAGACATTATCTTATCCTTTTGTAGCGCAGCAGATAGAACGAGAAAAGCAATCAGCTAGCATGCATTTAACTTACAGTGCGGTCGTAAAATATCCTCCCCACTAGTAACTTTTGAACGACTTCACATTTCTTCACAAAATTTTGTGCTTTAATGGGAGGCTTTCGGCTAGGCGCCATTTTGAATTATTTTTTAAACAGCAATGGGGGTCGAGTGACACCTCATTTAAAATGTATTTTAATTCTGCGTCTGATCCTTGAGTTTCATAAAAAAATATTGATCCAGAAAAAAATGACAGATGATTCAAAATAACAAGTTTATTGAAAAAAGATGACACCCGGAAAATTTAACGATTTGCGGTCCGGATATGTTATTGGTCTCGTCTAGGACAACAACTTTTCCTTATGGCACTTTCCCGCAGCTCGTACCGTTCGGTTGCCAGGGCCGTCCAAAGTCGAAACACGAATCGACGTCCAGGACGTGTCCACGGTATCGCAGCGGGTCGGTCGTGAACTCAATCTGTTCGCATAAGTACGGCGCATCGACGGCTGGTTCTCACATCCGCGCAGGGGGCGCGGGAGACGCCGGCTAAGTTTTTATGCCGATTTTTACGTGATTGTTCGAAGTTTCGGCGTCCCCCGCGCCCTCTTCGGGGAGTTAGAACCGCCTTCACCGGCCGTCGATGCGTTATACTTATGCGAACAGATTGAGCTCGCCACCGACCCGCTGCGATGACGTAGGCACGCGCTGGACGTCGATTTCTGTTTCGACTTTGGACGCCCCTGGCGGCCAAACGGTACTAGCTACGGGAAAGGGCCATGAGGAAAAGTTGTTGTCCTGGACGAGACCAATAACATATCCGGACCGCAAGTCGCTCCGGCCAAAAACAATATCTTGGTGCCTTCTTTTTTCCATGAACTTGTTTTCAATCATCTGTCCTTTTTGTCTGGATGAATATTTTTTAAAAACTCAAGAATCATACGCAGAATTAAAATACCTTTCAAATGAGGTTTCACTCGACCCCAATTGCTATTTAAAAAAATAGTTCAAGATAGCGCATAGCCGCCATTTTGAAAGTTGTAAAATTTAAATATGTACTAAAAAGTAGTAGTGTCACATTAAAGTACA
>JABXWE010022268.1:0-13293 GCA_014611495.1 Limonius californicus | reverse complement strand
TCAGATTTTTCCCCGCTAGCAAAATCTCGCCGACACTCAGCCAAGTTCGATCCCGCGTCCCTCGGATCTAAAGGCAAACGCGCTAACCACTAGACCACCGAGGCCGGCAGAGGTACATTACGGATATCTTAGAACAGTATGTTGTTCCATATGTCCCATACATCGGAGACAACTTCCAGTTGATGCACGACAACGCTCGGCCCCACACAGCCAGAATTGTGCAAGAATACCTAGACGACGTTGGTATTCCTGTTATATAATGGCCAGCCAGAAGTCCCGACTTGAATCCGATTGAGCACCTGTGGGACATTCTCGGAAGTACTATCCCTTCAACCACCCCCTGCAACTCTTAACGACCTAGGGAATTCATTAGTGGAAATGTGGGATAATCTTGAACAAGAGCAGTTAAGTGTGTTAATTTCAAGTATGGACCGTCGTTGTCAAGCTGTCATAGCAAGTCGAGGCGGAAACACAGCCTACTGAACCTGTAAACTTACAATTTTTCAGTTTTCGAATTTTGATTTTTTGATTGTTGATTTTTGTTATATTGCATTGATTATTGTTGATCTGGATAAAATACGGTTTACTTAATTTTAAACATTATCTATGGTGAAATGTACGTCATTACATGCAATACTTTAAAAATATTGCGATTGTTAGTAGTATTGCGTTAATTTCTTGGAGCAGTGTGTGTAAGTAAATAAACACTAAAGAGTCGGAAAAAAACCGGTGATTAAAGCTTCTGCTTCAAACATCTATGTTTTAGTAAATACCAAAGAGCTAATTCTAAATCTATTTTTAACGCAAATTGAAACATAATATGACGTAAAGCCTAAAAACATAAAATTAGCCCAAAAATTTAACAGCTTAAAGAAACCTTAGTTCATGATTGTTTTCCGAAATAAATCGCCTAAAATTTTCCAGTGGTTATCTTTAGTTAAGGAAATTTCTAATATCAAGTTCAAATATAAAAGCAATCGATAAGTTGCGTGGTTTATATTTTCGTATTTTAATACCACATTTAAAATTTCTTTTATTTTGCAGTAAACATGTTGAGTATGAGTATGAAGTACCGATTACACATTTATACTGGTTGATACTTTACGATTACCGTATAGGTGTAAATAAATATATTCACAGTTTATTTTTATTAATCAACAGTTTTTAGATAGTTAGTTCTACTAATTGATGTTCAAAAAAGAGGGCGCAACTAGATGAAAATTTTTTTTATGAAGTAGCATCTGATTTTGCTTTACGCTCTCTGTGTCGTATACCTTCTCAATAATACGTTTACTGAAACGTATCAAACATAAACTAATATTAACTATTACAAATATAACGAAATAACAGAACAACATATATTTAATTACAACAGTTGTTGAGATTGCAGTTCGCCTAAGAAACAACTTGACATTCAGCATTCTGGAAAATGTAGTAAGCGTTATTATAATTTCTTGCTACTTCTATGTTATACGCTACTTATGTTTATACAGAATGATCATTTTATCCCAGGGCGATTCGCTTAGCCCACTGCTTCTCAACAAAATTATAGATGTCGTTAAAACGAAACCAGGTTATAAAACTTGAGTTAAAACATAAGTATAATATGTATGCTGACGATGCTGTATTAATGGCGGACAGCGAAGACAAACTGCAACGCCTGCTGCATCAATTTATAACAATCAAAAACTTGGAATTTGCAAGTATGTAAAGAAGAGACCAAATGCATGGTCACTGCGAAGCTAGGAGAGATGCAATTCATAGTCAAAGGAACCGTAATAAAACAGGTCATGTCTTTTAAATATCTGGGGGTGGATATCTCGAGCAACCGAAACCGCATTAAAGAAGTGAGACTACAATCATAAACAGTGCGGGAATATCTGCTTACCAAGACACGTATACTGGAGGAACAGATACATGACCACCGATAATAAAATTAAATCTATAAAAGCGTTGTCAGACCCGTTGTCACATAAGCTGCCGAAACTGGAGCTGACAATGAGCAATAACTGGACACAGTTTGAGAGCAAGAATACCGAACCATGAAATAAGGAGAGAATGTGGTATACAAGAGATCTTTAAGTTTGTCAAAAAAAGAAAGAAGGGAATGGAACGCGCATGTGCACAGAATACAACCCAACCAACTGCCAAAAACAGCAAAAACGCAAATCCCACATGGAAAGCAACCACTTGGAAGACCATCAAAGCGATGGACAGGAAGCTGGATTTCATCCTCCCTAGAAACACTACGTAGAAGAAGAAGGGATTATTGTCATGTACAACTGTAGAAGCTGAAGCGACAGTCCCCGAACAAGTAACTGCTAATCCCTAAAAACCCAACCAACAATTGCAAGAATTATAGGTTTTAACCAACGTTCAGTATTTAATATTTTATAAGTAATCGGGTTTCTTCCTTACCACTTCACATTGGTGCAACACTTTACTGAAGATGATTACCCACGTCTAGTGAATTCCTGCTAATTTTTAAGAAACGAAGTTACAACTGATCCACTGTTTTTAAGAAATATCCTATTTTCTGACTGCGTTCAGTAGCAATGGGTGTGTAAATAGACATAATTGCCATATCTATTCACAAGATAACCCACATTGAATTCGACAAGCACAGTTTCAAAGAATTTTTACTGTAAATGTGTGGTGAAGTATCGTTGACAACTTTAACTTTATAGTTGGTACGTCCACTTCCATAGAATTATAAGAATAGAATCATATTGAAACTTCTCATAACAGAATAATTGCTAGAGGTGACATTCATCCTTGGCATCCAAGTATTCCGGACTTGATTCCTTTAGATTTCTGTTTATGCCGTCTACGAAACTCTTGTAGAAACTCGGGAAGATTTACGTGAAATAATTATTGAATCACCCCACACATGCTAACTGGTGTTAGAAATTCTCTTCTGCGACGAATTGACTTATGTGAGTGACGAGGTGGATGGCGGTTTGAACATTTATTACGTCATTATGTATGTTTCTTCCTATTTTTATTTAATTTATTTTTCTTGTTGATTTTGTTTTATGGCAACATATTTTTATGCTATGTCGGTTTACTCTGTGATTGTTTTGTTTAAATTATAACAAAATCATATTGTAGGTAAATGTACAATTGCAAAACTGCATCTTATTTATTGGTAAATAATTTCATTGCAGTTTCTCGGTATATTTAACGTAACTACTTTGAATTTTGTTTATTTACACATTGTCAAGTTTACTAAGATACCTATAGAATACGAACAGCGGTAATGTGTGTGTCTACCTACCTATTAAAGATAAAGCAGTTACGCAGGACAAATTGTTAACTAATGCCAATTATATAGTTTTTAAAATACGGTCAAAAAAGGCATCACATAGAGTTAAAATCACAGAAGCTTGCAAGATCGATTTACTCAATCCTAACATTTCTACTAATTATTCTATAATCGAAAATTCACGAAACATAATCAACCATTCTTGCGTGTCTTGTAGAAAATAACCCTGCCGACGTTAATAAAATCGCTGTTGATCCAATTCGTAAATTGTACGCCCTATATCTAGCTGCATAGAAGTTACCTGAAATGTATATCATTAATCTAATGCTTTTATGTTTTAAGAAGTTTTATTATCTTACAAATAGGCCCTAGTAATCTCCTTTCCCTAAGACCTACCCAAACCCCAATTCAAATTCTCATAGGATAGACAAAACCCATCTTCACACGTAAAAAAGTATGCTTTACGGCAGTGGTTCTTAATCTTTTCGAAGTCACGGAACACTTTTGTCTGTAAGAGAAATTTGCGAAATGCCAAAATCTTTAAGGCCATAAAACTAGTAAATAACATAAATAAATATATATACTTTTTATGAAAGAATTATAGGTGACAGATTACAAAACAGTATTAAAAGAAAACTAATTTAAAAATAATATTTATTTGAAAAACTGCAACTAAAATAACAGTTTTCCTTAAAATCCTTAAAAATGTTCTTAAATCAATTATATTGGCCTATACACAGAAGAGGAAGAAGAATTCTACTGGATACCTGGTTCATGCAGAACGCAACAATATGAGGTATTGGTACACGTTGAGAAACTGAGATATAAATATGAAGTTGAAAACTGTAGCAAAATTTTCAGTGCCCTTGTAGAGAGAGCTGGGTATTCATTCGGCTTGGATAGATCTCCAAAATTCTCCAAGATTTATTTCATTTTTAGAGTACGATCCGTTGACATGACAACCAATTCTTCTTCTTTTAACGAAAAAGAGCCACTCAATGTTTTAGCTGTCATAATTTTCTAAAAGGCATGCTTTTAAAGGTCTTGACTTGATGTGGTTTACCATTTTTACAACTTGGTCTAGTACAAATTTTAACGCTGTCGATAATGTTCTTGAAGCTATGATTCTCTGAATAAAAAGTAGTAGTTCAATCGAAAATGCAAGTTGTATTGAAAAATGGACTATACTGAGACTTACGACTACCAGCGTGGTACTGCTAAGAAGAGTATCTGTTTACCAGGTTAATAAATTAATAGCTAATTTTATGGGATTTCAACAGTATTGTATGAACACATACAGAATGTTAACATGTTATTGTGAATTTCTTATTGTTATCCAATTTGTTAATATATTTTTGTCAAGTCCGACAAAGTAATGTTGTAGTTCTCAGTTCCAAACTGTTGATTACAGAAGATAACATAATTAAATCTTTCCATGTTTCCACAAAAACTTCGAGCTGTCGCTATAAATAAAGAATATATGCTTTAGACCAGGGCTGTCCAACATGAGGACCTCACTTTTTGCGGCCCGCTCCATATAAGTATAAGTGTAAGTATAAATTACCCTCAAATACGAAATATGCAAAATTCTTACATTAACGATAAAATACAAATAAAAACACGTGTGACGCCACTGGCGACGGATAGAAGGTTGCAGCGAAGTTACTGGAAATCGGACCGATCTTGCTCGATCACCCTCGAATATTCGTACATAAGAAGGTTGAGTCAAGCGGGGCGGACAGAGTTAGTTAATAATTGTTTTAGTGTGCGTTACGCACCAATTCTAAAGCCTTTTTAAGTGAAATACTCGGTGAAATATGTCTTCGCCGAAAAGAAAAATAACGAATGAACATCGAGTTTATAATGACGGTTGGGAATCAGACTGTTTAATCACAAACAACTATAATAAACTTCAGTGCATTGTTTGTATGCAGGTACTATCGGTTCCCAAAGAATATAATATGAAACTACATTACACTACGTTACACGAGAAACCGTTTCAGCAATATACAGGGGAGTCAAGAAAGGCTATAATTACGGATTATAAGAAAAAACTAAAACAACAAACAACATTTTTTAAAAAATCTGACACTGATAACAAGTGCAGTATTGTCGCTTCTTACGAAGTAGCGCTGGAAATTGTCAAAGCGAAGAAACCCTTTAGTGATGGAGTACTTATTAAAAACTGTGCAATCAAAATGGCAAAACAATTCAATGAAACAAAAATTGCCGATAAATTCGAAACAGTCTCAGTGTCGCATCAAACAATTGCAAGACGGATGGACCATATTAATCAATATGTAACCAAAAAACTGCATGACACGGTTAAAAAAAGTAAATATTTTTCGCTATGCCTGGATGAAAGCACTGATCTGTCCGACATTAGCCAGCTTGTAATTTTTATCCGAACTATTCAAAACGACTTCAGTGCAGCAGAGAAGATGCTTAATCTTATTCCTCTCCATGGTGCAACCAAGGGTACGGGTATTTTTGAAGCTGTAAATAAGGTGGTGTCAGACTGCGGGGGATTCGATAAATGTTCCTGTATTGTCACTGATGGAGCCAGAGCTATGATAGGAACTGAAATTGGATTTGCAGGACTCTTGAAACAAAAAACATCAACTGTCCTGTGATACACTGTATTGTTCACCAAGAGACCCTATGTGGAAAATCCTTACGTCAAATGAATGTCATGAAAGTGGTTGTTAAAATAACTGTTATTATTATTATTATTAATCGTGCTTTGACTCACAGAAAGTTTCGTGATTTTTTAGCCGAAGTAGAGGCTACATATGGGGACTTGTTACTTCACACCGATATTCGTTGGTTAAGCGCCGGAAATTGTTTGCAACGATTCTTCGCTCTACGCAAGGAGATTCCTATTTTCCTTAAAGATGAAATCAAGTCCAACACTACGGAACTGGAAAATCAAATGGTAGATGCACAATTTTTAGCAGACCTTGCATTTTTAACACACCTTGCGTTTTTAACAGACCTGACATCTCACCTTAACGAATTGAATTTGAAGCTACACGGAAAACAGCAGAATATTGCCAACTTATTGGGAAACATAAATGGATTTAAGAATAAAATTAAGCTCTTCAAGTCTTCATTAGAAAAAAATGACTTTTCATTTATTCCAAGTTGTAAAGAGCATTGTGAAGAAATGAAGGATTTTGAGGAAGTTTCAAATTTACCTCACATAACATACATTGACACAATTGCAGAAGAAATCGAAAATCGATTTAGCGACTATAAAAAAATCGAAAGAGAGATTTCAGTTTTTACTCAGCCCCTTACAATTTCAGTTGAGAATGTAAGCAGAGCAGACCTTCAACTGGAATTGTGTGATTTGCAATCAGAACCTTTTTACTAAGGAAGAACTGAAACTGCATTGGACTTTTTCAAGTTGCTGCCAGAAGAACGATACCCCAACTTGCGAAACTTAGGGCTTACACTGGGATCAATGCTGGGAAGCACGTATCTTTGTGAAAGCAGCTTTTCCAACATGAAATTTATAAAGTCAAAATATAGATGTTCCCTCTCTGATAAGTCACTTACTCAGTTGCTTCGTTTATCAACAACACATATTAAAGTTAATATTGATGCATTAGTTAGTGAAAACCAACATCCTCAAATTTCCCACTAATTTTTTTGTAATTTGATATTTTTTGAATAAATTACAATAATAATACAAACGCGTTTTCTCTTTGTATACCATACCTATTAAAACTCACTGATAAAGTTGCATACGAAGTATTTTATAATGCGGCCCTCCAATCCGTATTTTTGTTTAAAGCGGCCCTTGGGGCACTTGCAGTTGGACAGCCCTGCTTTAGACCTATTTTCCATAACTACTCTAGCAGGGGTCACTAGGTTTTCGTGGTCGCCGGTATCGACTTTTATACCAACATTTCCTGTTTGACGAAAAAGTTTGAGATACCAATTCAGGGAGCGGTAAGAGCGTTTACAACTAACATGCACAGAAAAATTGAATCCTTAAAACATTCTGCTTCAACGTGTCACTTTGCAATATATTTAGTTCACGTACATTTTGAAAGTTCGGTTACATTAGTTTCTGAGAAAAAATTACTTTTTTATTAGTACAGGAGAAAAATAAATGTTTTTCGTAGTTGCTGGTACATAAACATAAAAGAAACAACGAAAAACTAAATTTAAATCTCAATTGTTAAATGTGTAGTTAATTATATATAAAGGCATACGCTCTCGCTCGCCCATTGATGCTTTTTAACACACGTTATGTTTCAAACGAAAATTGGTATAATAATTGATTTAGTTCAGTTAGTTGACCTTATAGAGTACAGTCAAAATGTAAAGCGAAAAATAGCTAATAGTTACATAATCATACTAACATTTTCTCTATGTGAATTATCGCAAAGTTTCAAATTGTCTTAGTATTAATTATTTTCTAGAGTAATTGAAGGGGCGCAAGAAGCAGTTAATTGACATGCTCCTTCTCAGAAATACATTAACTACGGTGCAGTTTAATGCTCTTCGTAACATAATGCTGACTCTGTCCATTTCCTATCAGAACAAGAACTTTTAGTGCCTCTGCTGATCTATCAATCCTTTTAAAGCAACGCATGAGTAACACTAATCTACAACGAACTTTGTAGAAGATCTAAATCTAAATCTAATATATCTAAAAAAGTTAAAAACAAGCAAAAAAAGTGATTTAAAATGTACTCTTTGAAATAAACTTCTAGGCGTTTTTCTTACTTAATTTGCAGGGAAGTACATATTTTAAAGCTCTTCCTAATATCAAACGTACTGTGTAATTACTGAGTAGTTTTAAACAATTACCACCAGGTGCAACATACCAAGTTTTAAATTAAATTTAAGTGTTTGAGGGGCTGGTTTGAATGTAGAATTTGTGACTACGGCGATATTTTGTAGTTCAGGAACACCCTGCACTCGAAGGGGCGGGAAGTAGACCTAATCCCATATTTCATTTTCTGGTTTGTACGCTTTTCCACAAAAGTAAACAGCGATTTTCTTCGCTATATTGGTAAATATTCCCGGTTTACAATATATTATACTTTGATCTAATACAACATAGTTATTAAGTATGTATGCGATATAACGTCTAAAAGTAACCCACTTGTGCTAGAATTCCAATTTTGCAGCAACTTTTGCTCTCGTATTCTAGTTTATCATATTTTATATTGACTACTGTGATGTCGATTAAGCACAGATATTGCAGTTTCGTTTAGAATGTCCCTGGCTCTGAATCTTTATGCCACGAAAATAGTTTTTATAAATTTTATTTAGTATTATTAAAAACTATCTCAATAATAAATATAAAATTTTTATTTTATATCTAGTTTTCAAAAATATTAATAATAATAATGATCATCGTAAAAAAGTAAAACTTTCTGAGTAAGTACTTAATTCGTACATTAAAAGTGTTCCCTAAAATAATATGTCATAGATTATCTGGGTAACAGTCAGTTCCAATTCAAGAAAGGCCTAGGAACCAGAGAACTCATATTGAGTTTACTTGTTATGTTTAAATATGAGAAAAAACCTATACATGTGTTTCATCGTTTACGAAAACGCCTTCCACCGAATCAAACATGAAAATATTATCAATGAACTGAATCGAATAGACTTAGACGGAAAAGATATAAGAATTATCAGAAATTTGTATTGGTAAGAAAAAGCGGCGGTACAAGTAGAGAGTGAAAAACCAGAAAGTGTAGATATAATTGAGAGTGAGGCAAGATTGCGTGCTGTCTCCATTATTATTTAATATACGGCCGCGTACAAATGGTGTTACTCTTTGGATAATTTGCGGTAAATCATATGCTGATTTGTAGTATATCATTGGTTTGCAAAATAAACAAAAATAATTATAAACCTCTGATTTTTGTATTAATTAAAGGATTTTTGTTTTGCTGTAATAATTATCAGATGCGTATTTATAAATAACTCTCTTGTTAGGTGCCAGTGTTGTCCAGCTGTTAGAGCACTGGTCTCCGATGCGGAAGGTCGGGAGTTTGAACTCCTGATTCGATGCCTGGCAAACAGCCTTCCCAGTAGTTGACGTTCAATAAACAAATAATTGTAGAATTTTAAATGTAACAATAATCATTTCTCAACTATGTGGTAAAACAGTTGAATCATGAATTGATGACGAAAAATGATCTTACAATAAAACTAAAAATCATTAAGCGATTAAAATATATAACCAAACTGAAGATCCATTGGTAAATAAATAAGCTGGACACAAAAAAGTTACAAGTCAAAGGTAATAATAATTAGTAAGCTCAATTTAGAATAGTATTGGGATAAATTTCAGAATTAATCGAAAAATTGTACGACTTGGACCCATTTTTAACGGCACCGGAAATTCGGGAACAACTTATCTTACAAATATGTTTGTAATCGCACAATACAGCGATGTTTAAACCACGCTGTTCTTTATGGTAGGAAGCCGGCTCGTAAACCGTGGATCTCAAAGAAGAACGTCCAAGAACGATTAAATTTTGCTAAAAAATATCTTCATTGAAGACTGGAAAAATGTTTTATGGTCTGACGATTGGATATGCGCGACGACCAAGAGCAATAGATTCAATCCTAAATACATCAACGGAACTGTGAAATTTAGGCTAGGCATGTTATGGTGTGGGGACTGTTTTCCTGGCATGGTGTAGGTCCAGTTCTTCATGTTGTTGGTATAGTGGATCAGTTGCAATATCTGAGATCCTTGCATCAGTGATGTTGCCATTTCCAGAAGAACAAATGCCATTAGAATTTCGATTCCAACATTAAAATGACTCTGTACAAATACGACTAGAAGATAACAACGAAGGGTTATGAGATGGCCGGCACAGTCTCCCGACCTCAATCCAATTGAGAATTTGTGGAATGTGGTTGGAAGACGGATAACTGATCCCAAATTCAATCAGTGTGATTTACTGTTTGATGCCGTACAACAAACGTAGAAAGCATACCAAGGACACTTATTGAAAAGCTTGTCGAGTCAGTGCCAAGAAGATGCAAAACTGTAAATAACAGTAAAGGTTCTTCAAGATAATATTAATGTAGACATTCTTGTATTTCATTTATTTTATAAATTTGTAAGTATAAATAAATATACCATCACACTATTTTGTCGCACTAGATAATGACTGGGTTTCCAATATAGTGCTAGTGTTACTTCTACGAATAATTGCGGTTACAGTGATTATGTAATTGAATATAATATAAAACATAAAAATAATTACAACAACTTTCGCAAATTATGCAAAAACACGTTTGTGGTTGATACCAGTAGATGGTCATGCCATTTTGTCCGCGGCCATATATTTGGAAAGGATAATTGAATAGACATTAGATGGCAGACCCGGAGGAATAAAAATTAAGGGCAGGATTATAAATAATATTAGATGCGCAAACGATACCATAATCATCACAGACGGTAAACAAGATTTGCAAACTTTAATAGATTGCTTATTCATAGATAGTATGGAAATGGGAATTAAGATAGATACAGACAAACTCCATGGTGTCATCTAGATCAGCGGTCGTCAACCGGTGGTCCGCGGATAACTGATGGTGGTGGAGAAATTTAGACATCATAAGAGCCAAGAATTCCTAAACTTATTTCAAACAAACAGCATAAAATATCCAGGAAAAACTTTGTTATAATTAAACATGTGCATTTTCTATTAATAAAATGAAACTTTTACTATCATAATTTCATAGATGTATGTATCTTTTAAAAATATTCATGTAAATAGTCCGTGGGATTCACAATTGTAAGTTTAGTGGTCTGTGAGGTCCAAATGGTTGGCGACCTGTGTTCTAGATCACTTGACTTGCATCGGTTTATACGAATAAATGATACAGTTATTAGAAAATTGCAGACTATTAATATCTCGGACGAAACATAAATGGTAAGATGTTTCATCTGAAAGAAATTAAGCAAAGAATAGAAATGGCTCGAAATAATTTTATGAAAATCAATAATGTATTATCTAACTTGTAATTAGCAGTAAGACAGTGTGTAATGCGATGTTATACTTAGTAAACTATACTTTATGGATATAAAACATGGAGAATAACAAAAATCGCTCAAACACGCATACAAGCCTTCGAAATGTAAATTTACATAACGATGTTAAGAGTTCCTTGAACCGGAAGAGTAACAAACGAAAGAATAGTAAACAGAATATGATCAGAAGTACAACTAGTCAAAATAGTAATAAATATAAAAACAAAATACGAGGCTTGTTTAACTGAAATTCATCTTTGATCAACTTAGCCTTGAAAACAAATCCAATAACTCAAATGACGTTTGTTAATGTTACTAGTGTTTGTAAGCAACACATTAATACGTTCCTGGCGTTTGAATTTGATTTCGATTTTGAAATGGCGTTTGTTGTTGGAATTCCGCCCAAACTTGATCAGCGTGCGGTCCTACAATTTTTATGCGCTGAGGGTGTGCAGTCATTGCTGATTCATACGCGAATGCAAGCAGTGTATGGAGATGAATGTATTGTGTACCCAACTGTGAAGGAATGGTGCCGAAAATTTAAGAATAGAAAAGAGGGGACTATGGATGAGCTTCGCCCAGGTGCATGGTTTCAATTAGAAAAATTTCAGAAATTGTCGGTGTGAGTGTAGGATCTGTCCATAGTATTGTTCGTAATCTGGGTTACAGCAAGGTTAGTTCGTAATGGATACCTCGTCTCTTGTATAAGTATAATGAACAAAAATGCTTGCGAATGGGTTTACCTTACAACACCTCACAGACTATAGGCAAAATGTCGATGACTTTCTTCTGTCAATAGTTTTTGTTGACGAAACTTGGTTCCATTACTACGAGTCATCCAGTAAATTATTGTCGATGTAGTAGAAACATTTAAGTTCACCACCACCGAAGAGGTTTAAAGCACAACCTTCTACAGGCAAGATGATATTAACATTTTTTTTCGACCATGAAGGAGCCTTGTTGATAGAGTTTAAGGAATCTGGAGTAAAAGTCAATGCAAACTTGTACAATGAAACTTTGAACAAGCTTCATCAAGCAATAAGATGAAAACGTCTAGGAAAAATTACGCGGGCGGTCATTTTGCTGCGCGACAGTGCTAGGCCTCATGTTGCTAATGTGGTAAAATAAAATCTTCAACGAAAGAAATGGAGGATTTTAGAGCCTCCACCCTATAGCGCGAATCTATCGCCTTGCCGCGAAAAAGGCGTTAAAAATTCAGCATTTTGACTCTGACGCAGTTGTACAGATAGCTGTGGAAGACTTCTTCAAGCAGCAGCTACAAGAATTCTACGAACATGGTAAACGTCGGTTAGTAAAACAATGGGATCGGTGCTTTAACTGTGACGGAAATTGTTTGTAATTCAATTGTTGAATAAATTTTGTATGAAGCAAAGATGGGTTTCAATTGAGCACACCTCGTACATTGCACGCATACTGAGATATAGGGAATACGGCATGATAGAACTTATATTGGTAGGAAAAATAAATCCTAAAAAAAGTCAAGGAAGAAGAAAACTGTCATGTTTAAAATCATTAAAGAATGAACAGGGCAGAACACGGTCACCTTATTCCATGCTACATGCGATAGAGCAGAATATAATACAAGGTGTTTCTATAATAGTTAATCAACGTTTGAGAGCATATAAAACAAGAAAAATAAAGACGAAAATCATCAATAAATTTTTTTGAAAAAGTGTGTACTAAGGGAGATACAGCCCCTTAACTGTCAGCTTCTAAAGATGATTTTAATTTAATATCTCAGAAACCATAAGTGATAAAATGATAAAATTTGGTATAGATAATATCTTTGTCATATTTTATCAGATAAAATTAAAATAATTTAAATAACTTATACAGGGGTGTCTCTAGCGAGCAGTGCGAAGGGTTAATTTACCTCTAACTTTTTTGTAAGTAATTTTTTAAATGTTTTTCTTAAAAATTATGATAAATAAAGGTATTTTAAGAAAAAAAGGTACTCTTAATAAACTTCGATAAAACCCACCGTTTT